>CAUYRT010076325.1:0-53913 GCA_963574885.1 Lepilemur ruficaudatus
AGCCATTCTGGGGGCTGCGTAGTGGTGTCTTGTGGTGGGGACAAGCCTGTTTTCGTAGCACCAGGCCTGTGTGAAGCTGCAGGCACCAGCAACACTGATGCTCTGCTCAGTTCAGAGGAAATGTCATCGTCACACTGATGCACGTTGCCTAGGAAATGTGTTCCCGGGGTGCACAAAGTTGGGAGCTGGACTGATCTCCCTCCAGTTTCCAGGCCCCAAGAATGAGTTGTGTTTTCTTCTGAAAAAATTTGCTCACGTAAATTGAGCTACACACTGGGAAATTCTCCAAGTAGCTGGAGAAGGTCACAGTGTTGAGACCCTCAGTCCCAGCCAGGGAAGGCCCAGGAAGCCACTCAGGGCCACGTGGGTGTTGGATGCTTCAACAAGAAAAGGCAATAATTTGGCGCCTACCTCCATCCCGCTGGGGCACCTGTGTGTTTCTTTTTCTTGCAGAGCAGAGTGCCACCTACTACACTGGCTGGTGCCAGTGGCTTTCTTCTCCAGATACATGCACACGTTTTTTCTATATTAAAGAGAAATGAACGGAATGCCCTTCTATGGAAGGTGTTCTTCCAGCCACTGCCCGCTTTCAGGTTTTTCGTGAGTGGGTCATCTACACTCGCGAGGCACCTCTGCCCTGCTTCCCTCTCGGCCCTCACCCGGTGCGGTCTACTTTGTCACTGAGATAAAGTTGCACTCGCCATGGCAACAGAACCAGGACTTGCTGTCAAAACCAACGCATACTGTTTTCACCTTCATCTGCTAGAACTCTTGACAACATTTGACAAAATCGACCGTTCTTTTTCAGTTTGAAAGACCCGCTTTCCTCCTACAATTCCACAACACGCTTTCCAACACTTCTCCTCGCTGTTCCCTCCCGGGGGCTCCTCTTCCCCAGGCCAAGCCTTAAAGACAGATGTGCTTGAGGCCCATTCGGAGGGATTTCATCCACGTGCATGGATTCCATAGCCCCTGGGCACAGCTCTGTGCCAACTGACGATTCCCTACCGTGAAATCCCAGCCCATCTTCATGTTCTGACTGTCAGTTGTCTGTGCCACGTACCAGCTTGGTCAGCATCATGCAGATAAGTCAAACTCGAGATGTCTGAAACCAAATGCTTATTTTCCCTCTAAAACCTGCTTGACTGCCTGCATTTTCTCTTTCAAAAACAGGGAGTCCTCCTTGGTTCCTCCCTCTTCTTAATGTTGCCTCCTCCCCGCTGCAGGACACACGTATGTGCGTGCAAACTCGGAGCAGGAATTAAGTCTAATGTAGAGATGGATACAATTTTTATATATAGCTTTTTGTTTTGGTTTTTGGTAGAGATGGGGTCTTGCTATGTTGCCCAGGCTGATGTTGAACTCCTGGCCTCAAGCGATCCTCCGGCCTCAGCCTCCCAAAGTTTCAGGATTACAGGCATGAGCCGCCGCACCTGGCAGAATTTCCGTATGTGTGGTGAAGGAGTTCCGCTCTCTCCACTCTGTCCTCCCCCTTCTAAGCTGTGCCGCCACCTTTTCTCATGTGAATTTCCCAAATGCTACATAATCTTTTGTTCTCCGAATGGTCCCCTCTCCAAACCACTGTTTCTCTAGAACATGAACCTGACCTACCGCTCTCCCAGTCGGAAGGTGCCCCGCCGTCTTGCCCTGGCTTCTGCTTTAGCCTCGTCCTGTCTCCGCTGCCCTGTCCAGTTCTTCTTCTCCAGCCAAACTGAGCTAGAACTCCGCAGGCAGGCCTCCCCCTGCCTGGGCTCCTTCCCTGAGAGATAGTAGTATCCAGCAGTCCAGCAAGGGGGTTGACAGCTGCCGAGGAAAAGCCAATGAGATTATGTACATCATACATTTGAAAAATAAGACCCGTTATGATAAATCCAAGAAGCCGCATTATATTCTTCATAATCATGACGATTTTAAAGTTACGCAGGCATCACAAAGACCAGATGGTCTGCAGTTTTGCATTCAGCCAACGTTCCGTTATCAGGCTAACGTTCCTATCAGCTAATGTCATCTTTGCGTAAAGCGTGTGTTTCGTTTGCGTTTGTGAGGTTTGCAATGTCTGCTGTTTCCATAGTGTGGGCATCATATTTCCAGTTCATAAAATAGATCGATGGCTTCACGCAGATTAACTGAAGTGTAAAACATGGTGACTGAGACAGTAATGTCGGATTATAGCTGTAACGGTGACAGTAACATAAACAGTGGACAAATGCCGACCTCAGTACGTTCAGCACCGAGGCAAGTGAATCTGCGATGTGATGGTCGGGCATCAAAAAGAAAAGGGGGTGCAGTGGCTTGAATGTGGTCCCCAAAGGTTGTGAGTTGGAAACTTGATACCCAATGTGACAGTGTGGAGAGGTGAGACTTTCAAGACGTGATTAGGTCATGACGGCTCTGCCCTCACGAATTAGGGTTAGGGTTGGGGAAGGCCGTCATCTCGGGAGGGGGTGGTCACCGTGGGAGCCAGTTCCCGATTAGAGGGTGAGCTTGCCCCATCCGCTCTCCTGCTCTCGTGTGCTCTCTGTCCTTCTCCCCAGCCTCCAGAACTGTGAGAAACAAATTCCTTTTCTTTATAAACTACCCGGACTGTCGTGTTCAGTTATACCAACACAAAACGGCCAAGCCAGGGTGAATAGGGAGGAGGAAAACGACTCCCCTGAAAATAAGATTTTATTAAACTGATACAAAGTCATGAAAATGTTTGCAACATTTCAAAAGAAGTACCTCTCTAGTAAACCTGTTACAAGGAGAGCAAAAATAATGCCTTGTGTGCCAAACTAACATTGTGGCGAGGGGTAAAGAAAACAAGACTACATAATCACCGTCCGTGATGCATGTGCTCCTTGCAGCATAAAACCAGTACAAATGACGCTTGCACTAGGGAGCTTGCACAGGCAGGTGCAAACCGAAGGCCAGGTATGCTAGGGGAGAGAGTGCAGCGTGGCATTGGCAAGTTCCTTTACTGGATGGCATTCTACGTGGGAAAGCAATTATTTGCATATGTGTGTGCTTGCAAATGTTTTGTTTTGCAATTGTAAGGGATCACTGGTGTGTGTGCACCGTCCATGAAACAGCTCTCGTTGTGTGTGTTGTACGTGCATGAGGGAGAGGGAATACCTGACTTCATGTTCTGTTCATTATTTCGAAGTGAACAATATACTTTCCGATCTTGTTCTGCGATGCCAGAGAAGTGGAGCTGTGGTCAAAACCGTACTGAGAACGCGCCCTTCCCATGGGGTGTGCGGAGAAACGGGCAGCGATGAGATAGCTTTCAGAGAGCCGTCAGCCGCTCCATATGCTGTGCCTGTGGGCGCTTCAAACATCCAGAACCGTGATAGCCAACAAACTCTAGCTGCCGTCTCTAAGGAGTCAGGAAGTTCTAATTAAAAAATAATAATAAAGACAGCAAAAGCAAAGGAACCAAGTGGATGAGAAAAACAGCTTGGGGCAGGAGCGTCTGTTACGGAGCCAGAAACAGACATCACAAGGAAATATCACAAACAACAAAATCCTTCTTAGTGATGTCAGGATCATTAGTAGTAAGTTTTAAAATATTAAGTCTCATTTATAGATGTGTGATTTGTACCCAATCACCAGCCACCCATTAAATGATCTCAGGATGCCAGATGCCAAGGAGACTGCCCGAAAGCAGAATCCATCTTTCCTACAACCCTGGAGTCTTGCATCGGGATGGGTGCCACGGAGTCAATATTTATGGAATTAATGAATATGTTAATGTCCTCTCATCCTAGCTCTCCAATATAAATTGCAAAATTTGGGACGCTGCAGCCTATTTTCCGTGGTTTCTAAAAATGTGCGTGAGGGCAGCGTTCTTGGATGTGAGTGGCTCGCACGGCCCTTTGGTTCTGGTGTCCGTTTCCCCTCCGGACGCTCTCTCCCCACCTCCCTCGAGAGTTCTGTCCACTGAACCATCGCCCCACAAATACACGGGGTCCCCGGGACGTCTGCAGCTGTGGTCTGTGCACCGACGTCAATCTATCAAGCTGTTCTCCACGGCCGACGAGAAGGTGAAGAAACTTCACGTGTCACAAATTTTAAGTATAAGATTAATTACAATTTCCAAAGAAGATTTTGACAGTGAGAGAGTGAGCAGGACCAAATACATGCTCTGAATGCTCTTGCCTGGAAAGCACAGTGGTCTCGGCCATACTGTGTCACCTCCCACTTGCTAAAGCGCTTCACCCCTGCTACGTATGTTTCTGGGGTCACCTTCCAGAGCCATGGGGTGACTCCCTGATGAAATGAGAGCCAGAGTCATCCAGGACACCCAGGAGAGGGGACAGAACCACCATCACCCCCCAAGCCATTCCAGTAAAATCCAGCTGGTGCATCTGCCTCTAGCACTGAATTTCACCTGAAGTTGGGGGTCCCCAGGAACCCCTGGCCTCCCTGCTGGGGCCGCCCCCAAGCAGCTGAGTTTGGGGCTTCATGAAAATCCACCTTCTTCCTGACTTTAGAGTTCTGAAAAGCTCTTATTTACTTTTCAGGAGGAATATGTTGTATTTATTTCAGAGTATGGAAATGCCTCATGCAATCAGCTTGCGAAAATCATTAAGAGAGGCACAAAAAAGCTGTAGGTAGAGATAATGAGTATGTACAGCTCTCTTTCCATCTTCACAGTCAAGCCTGGGGTGTTCTGACATTTCACTGTGACCCAAACACTGAGCCCCGGCCTCACAGAGGAGACAGAGAAACCTTCAGAGCTTTTATTTCCTTTTTTTTTTTTTTTTCTTAAGGCCGCAAGCTCTGGTTTCACCATCTTCCACCTCTGTATTGCACGAGCAGCACCACGTTTAAATCCTGTGTTTGGTGAGCTCCACCTCTCCAAATACCACCACCTGCTCTCTCCCATCCTCCCCTCCCGGCGCATAGCCCAGGGCTGCACGCGAAGCCCGGTGGCGAGCAGAGTCCAACCAGGAGAACGGAAACTACGGCAAAGGACTCCGTGGAGGGAATTTAGGATGTAGGACCAGTGTTGCAGGGCTGGAAGGACAAAGAGGAGGCATGAGACAAGAGAGACATCGCAATGTCAGGGAGCAGCGGCTGCTGCTCAGTCCGCAAAGACGATTAAAGGATGTGGTGTTGTCTGAGCTCAGAAGACTTGGCAGCAGCTGTCTGGTGGGAGCTGGCATGATGGAAAGGACCCAGCCCCTAAACGACACGTCCAAATCACAGAAAAGAAGAAGCAGAGAAACACCCCGGCATCTCCCATCCTCCTAACCTGCCCCCTCTCCAGGGCCTCTGATTGGCTGCACCTACCTGGATGGACACCAGTGAACCAGGGAGCCTGGGACCTGGTCTGCAAAGCCGGTGATACAGAGCCCGGCAGGGGAGAGGAGGGGAGTGACCTTGGAGAGGGCAAATGACCAGCAGGCCAGGCCCCCGGGAAATCCTGTCGAATTTCTGCAGAGCAAGATGAGCCTTCATCCAGGACCACACACTCTTCCCTGGGATTGCTCCCGAGTTCCCTCCGTCCATCCATCGGGGAGGCCTCTGTCACCTCCCGGGGAGCAAAACGCCCTGCAGAAGTGATTGGGGATTATGGAAATGGCCATCCACCCAGCAAAACTGCTCATGACTGAGATGCCTTCAAACAGCAGCCCGGACTCATTTCAGGTCAAATCCGGGGGATTTTCAAGCAGCCTTTTGTGCGGCTTCCTCACTGAGCAGGAGGGTTGGGAGAGTGTTGAGATAAGGAACGCAGATTGCCCCTCCCTTGGCGTTGATTAAAGGGCAAATTGGGGATGAGACAGATTTGGGGCTCTGCCTTGCTAAACCCTGGGCCAGGAGGACTTTTAGGTTGGCAGAGAGATGGAGAAATGTTCTATTGCAACACCCTCCGGCGTGAGAGCGTCTGGAGGATCTCAGAGAAGAAGCCCAGGCTGCCTGTGGAAACCGAGTTTCCTGGTTGTTTGCTTCCAAGCAAGTTGATTTAAAGGCGAGTTGAATCACAAGGTACATATTAACTGAGTAATAATATTGATGGCGCTGGATTTGTCCAGGTGATATGCAAATATTAACAGAGGTGCCAGAGGAGCACAGAAAAGCCAGAGCAGAGGCAGGCGGCGGACGTGGGGCAAAATCATGCAAGCCCCCGTGCGCTTCCCGCCAGCTGCCGGGGGATGGGAAAGTCTAGCGCATCTCGGGGGAGGGGCTGCAGGAGCCGGGGACGGGACGTGGGTGGAGTCCCTGGAGGGATTGAGGCTGTGCCTCTTTGACAATTCGCATAGAAATCTTCCAGAATGTTACAACTGTCATAGCCACAGCGGTGTTTTCCAGCTAGGGGTTGCCCGTGGTGCACTGCACGTCCCGATGGCAGGTTGCAAATGACGTGTGTCAGGGAAGCAAGACGGGCCCGATGGCCTTGGAGATGCCTGGGAAGCCGAGCCGGCAGCTTGAGGGAGCGTTGACCTGCCCAATGTTGCGAATGAAATAACAGGCGTGAGCCACCGCACCTGGCCCCCCGAGAAGCACATTCTGAGTGGAGCTCCTCCAGCATCAGATAGATGCTGGGATGGGCTCTTTTTGGTTCCAAATGAAGCTTGGAATTGTTTTCTCTAGATCTGTGAACTATGATGTTGGTAGTTTGATGAGGATTGCGTTGAATCTGTAAATCACCTTGGGCCATATGGACGCGTGAATGATGCTGATTCTACCAGTCCATGAGCATGGGATGTTTTTCCATTTGTTTGTGTCATCCACGGGATTTTTTTAAATTTCAGAGTATTACGGGGGTACAAATGTTTAGGTTACATATATTGCCTTTGCACTACCTAAGTCAGAGCTTCAAGCGTGTCCATCCCCCAGACGGTGTGCACCACGCCCATTAGGTGTGACTATACCCACCCCCTCCTCCCCCCGCACCTGCCCAGCACCCAGTGAACGTTACTTCCATGTGTGCACATAAGTGTTGATCAGTTAACACTGATTTGATGGTGAGTCCATGTGGTGCTTGTTTTTCCATTCTTGGGATACTTCACTTAGTAGAGTGGGCGCCAGCTCCATCCAGGAAAATACAAGAGGTGCTAGATCACTGTTGTTTCTCATAGCGGAATAGTACTCCATGGTGCACATATACCACATTTTATTAATCCACCCATGTGTTGATGGGCACTTGGGTAAGTCTTGTTTTTTATAACAATTTGTTTTTGTCTCTAACTTGTGCTTATACATATGCTTACTAGGTTTCAGCCTATAACTATATAAAGTAATAAACATTAGTTCATATATGTGTTTCAGGATATAGAAACACAAGTACATATATATGTGTGCAGATGATTACTGCACAACAGACTACCCCAAAGTGGCTTAGAACAACAAACAATTTGAGTTCTCAAATTGTAGTTTTATACGTGTGTGTATGTGTGTGTGTATACGTATGTGTATAGATATGATTCTACCATTTGGGCCCGTCTCCCCTGGGGTTACTCGAGTGGCTGAAGTCGTCTGGAAGCCCCGTGAGGGCTGGATGGTCCCAGGTGCCTCACACACGCGTCCGGCAGTCAGCCGGGGCTGCCGGGTCAGGGGCCTCGGCTCTCCCCGTGAGCTTTACCCACGTGGCTAGCTTGGCCTTTGACATGTCGCACCTGAATTCCTAAAGGACAAGCATCTATCAGGCCTCTGTGCCTATCACGCTTGCTGACGTCATGTTTGTCTAAGCAAGCTGGAAATCGTTTCCATGTAAGCCCAGAGTCAGCACGGGAGGGGACGGCACAAGGGTCTGGGTCCTGGCAGACGTGTTCACGGGGCCACTAACTTCACCTCTGCCACAGCGTGCCTTGTGTGCACTTTCTGCCTTCTGCTTGTTCTCGAGTTTTGAGGCTTTCGCTTCACCCTGGCTCCTTCCTGCCTCCCACACTCCCTTCCCCTGTCCCCACCCCTACTCCGTCGTTATGTGACACTCCGCAGGTAAATCCCTGTGCCAAGAGCAGAGGGGGCTGCAAGAAAGGCAAGAAGATATCCTCTCAGCCCCCCGGTTGCTCATAAACTATTTTTGCAGATAAAGGTCCAGGAAGAAAAATGTTAAATATTGAATCAAGGCAGCTCCTCAGCTCCCAGTTAAATGTCCCACGAACAGCCCAGGGAGTTTCCCCTGGGAGTTCAGCAATGGCCAGGTTCACCATGGTCCTTTAGCAGAGCTGGTCGCCTCGTTCTAAAGGGCATAATTTGGGTTCTCAGATTGTGTTGACCTTCAGGGGAGAAAGAAGAACAGTATCAAAGCTTGGGAATTGATAAAAGGCTTTTCATCTGCAGGTATATGTGCTACCAAGAACTCAGAACTCAAAAATGACATTTCTCCCCTTTTTGTGCAGTTGATACAAATATAGCATTGTTGGTTCTGCTGGGCTGTTTCCCTTGATTTTCCCAGGGAAATACCCCATCCTTAGAGCTCGTGGTTTGGACGGACCCACCCAACCCTTTCTGGCACAAAACCGGCAAAATAAAGAAGTTCTTCTTCTGACCACAGTGATAAGTTGACTGGTGACCGTGGGACCCAAGTGGGTCCAGTGAGACTCAATCTTGGAAATGAGCAGCTACTATTGGGAAGTGTCTAGGCTAGAGCTGCTGGCAGACATCTCATGCCAAAGGGGCTCACTTGCCTGGGGATATCTGTGACGAGGTGGAGGCAAATACAGACAGGAGAGGTGCAAGTTCCTGATGACACCGTTGGTTTTGCAAAGCAGTGCTCACAACTGCCTGCATTTTGTCTCCTGTGCAATTTACAGATCTGTAAGCAAGTAACATTTCTCTATACAGTTATATACTATTCACACAACAATATGCACCCTATTTTTTAATCACTTGTTCTGGGTAATGCCCCCATCTAATTCAGTTAAGTCTAAAGAGTTTTGCTAACTTTGTTTTCACTAAGTTCCAACTTTTCTTTCCTACTGACAGTCCCCCAAGAGGTCTTCCCAGACCACCTTGTCTGCAGAATAGCTCCTCATCATGTTCCACAGTTTTAATTTCTCCATCATATGCATAATACCCAAAATTATCTTTCTCATTTATTTCTCATTTTATGTACTGCTGTCTCACCCTTTATTTTAAATTGTAATCTCCGAGAAATGAAGACCTTGTCGAATTCAACACTGTGTCCCCAGATCCTAGAGCCGGGCTTGACATAAAAAGTGCTCCGTCAACATCTCTTGGGTGGATGGATGATTTCCCATCTAATCACGTTGGCTGCTGAACTCGAGAAGGGTCATAAAAGCCGAGAACATCAACCTTCTTGTGGCTGCAGTAATTTTTAGCAATGCCAGTGATGAGCTTGCTTAAAGCAAAGCTATTTTCTGCTTCTCTATTTCTATATAATACAAACTAAGATCTCCAAGGTCACCTATATGGTGCGTAGCGCTATAACCAAGCCAGAATGCAGGGCGTGTGATATTATTCATGATAACAAAAGCCTGGAAGCAAGCCAGACATCCAATAACTGGCGAATAGATAAATCCTGACCCAGACATGCAAAGGAGCACTTCTCTGCAAAAGAAAGAACTGTGGATATGCGCAAGGATGTGAGTGGATCTCGGAAACATTATGCTGCGTGAAGAAGTCAAACGTAAAGACTATAGGCTGTAAGTTTCCATAATATTTATGTGAAATTCTAGAAAGGAATGAAACCATAGTGACAGAAAAGAAGTAGTTACCTACGATCAGGGTTGGGGAAGAGAACAGGTGCAAAAGTGCACGAAGAAACTTTTTCAAGGGACAAATGTCTCAGGTCTTTTTAAATTGTATACATTTAAGTTGTACAACATGATATTTTGATACTATAAGTAGCAAAATGGTCACTACAATCCCCATATTGATGTATCCATCTCCTGACATGGTTACTATGTGTGTGTGTGTGTGGTCAGAGCACCTAAATTCTACTCTCTTGGCAAATTTTAGTATGCAGTGCAATTGATTGTGGCGGTGTTCCCACAATTACGCACAGTCACCAAAATGCATCACAGCGTATGCTTAAGATTGTTGAATCTTATGATACGTGAGCAACGTCCTGAAAAAAAGGAGGGGAAAATTCCAGACTCTGGTTTTAAAATGCATGTTTCTCTGCAGATGTTAAAGACAACAGAGTAGTCCATTGTGTCTTGACCAGGTGACAGCCACAGCAGAGACAAGATTTGAGATGCACTTTTGTTTGCTGTTACGTACCCGCAGCCAGTGGAATCGGTTGGGTAGAAAAAGGTCCCTTTCTCTCCTGCCGTCCTGACTTGGCTGGGAGTCCCTGTGACCCTAGAACCAAGGTGGAAATTCAGCAGGCTCGTGCTGGGGTGGCTGGACCAACGGTTTATGGCTGGCGTCTGCCTGGGCAGGCGGCCACTCCGACTGGCCGGTGCCCACGCTGTGCTGCTGGGGGAGTATTTTGAAAATCACCACTGCATGTGAGAACAGCTGCAAAAGTATTCAAATTTCTCAACACACACACACACACACACCCCTTCTTTGAAGCCAGCATCTGTCTCTTGGAAAGAGGAAGAATTTGAGTGTCAGGCTTCCCACCACCCCCTGCAGGCGACACCAAACTTCCTCCAATAGGACTTCGGAGAGTAGATTTTCCCTCTCTCTATTTTCCTATCTGTACGTGGGTGCATCTTATCTACCCTCTGCAGGCCTCAGGAATTTTTGCTACAACCCTTTCCAAGTTGGGGGAGGGGAGGGTGTTACTGGGCTTGTGCTCAGCCCATCTGGCAGGGCGGCCACGCCCACCGCCGGGAGTCAGGTGTCAAGGTTGAGCCTGTGGTGGTGGTTTGTCATCAGCAGGAAGGCAGGACCATGGGCGTGGGTGTGACAGTTAAGATGCTCAGGGACCGGGTGAACGGGTTTCCTGTCACAATTTTTCATGCTCTCCAGCCTCCACATTGACAGATGGTGGCGATGTGAGGAGACCCTATTTGTCAGCTCATTTGGCTGCTTGTTTTTATTACCAGTTCAAAGATCAAAGAAGTTCCAGCCCTGCTTTCTTGCGTGATTTCCTTCTCCCAGATCAAGAACATAAATAAACATCACGAAGTTTGCAATTGCGGAGGTTGCAGATTGAAGGTCCTTGGGTCGTATCTCGCTAATACACACATTGTGTTGGCTTTAAAGGTTTGGGATAGTGGCCGGCATTTAAAAATCTAGAAATGGTTGCATTGAAATTTACATTAAAATGGGATTTATGGCTTCTCTTAGAAAATGGAATATCTGGCAGCACTGAGCCGTTTTTATACAAAGTGACGGTAGGATGGTCTGACTAATAGTCGCGCTCCTTCAGCCCGGGAGAGTGCTCTCCAGCTCACGCCTGGCTCATTTATTCATGTTATTTGCCCTGTAGAGCCGTGAGTTTGCGGTTTTCAAATTAAAGTAGCATTTTAGAAAAAAAATTTAGAGACTCTCGTACCTTAAACACAAGGGAGCTGCAATCATAAAAGATGATGATGATGGCAGTGATGGTGATGATGATGATGGTGGTGATAGTGATGATGATGGTAATGATGATGATGATGGTGACGATAGTGATAATGTTGCTTTTTCATTAAATGGAAGCAATGGGATTTTCAGGTAGAATTTTAAAGAGTAGTACCAGTGGACCCTCTGACATGATTCACGTCTGTGGTACTCTTCCCCAAAATGCTTAACCTCAACTGAATCATGAGAAAACATCAGATAAATCCACACTGAGGAACGTTCTGCAAAATAACTGACCAAGCTGCCAAAGTCAAGAAGGATGTGGAAAGGCTGAGCAACGTTCCAGGTTGACGGAGGACAAGGAGTTCTGACGAGTAAAGGCACAGGGTGACCCTGGCCTGCGACAGAAAAGGGCTGGGAGGGAGAATTGACAGCATTTGGATGATATCTGTAAATTAGTACATTTTGATATATTTTAATAAATAGCCTGTGATTATGTAATATTTCGACATTTGGGGGAGCTGATGGAGGGTATATAGGAACTCTCTGTACTATCTTTGCAACTCTTCTGTGAGTCTAAAATTATTTCAAAATAAAAAATTTCAAAGTTATAAAAAGCAGTGCCAAGTATGATGTTAATAAAAATTGCTCCTGACATTTTCTGGATCTGAGGCACTCCAAGGGAGTTTTGTGAAGTGCCATCTGTTATGGGTTGAGTTATGTCCCCTCCAAAGGTTTGTATTTTAAAATCATAATCTGAGGCACTTCTGCACGTGACCTTATTCGAGAATAGGGTCGTCGCCGATGTAATTAGTTAATTACTGGAGTAGAGTGAGCCCCTGGCCCGAGGGCTGGTGTCCTTATAAAAAGGAGTGCCGTGTAAAGAGAGAGACGCCCACACAGGGGGACACCTATTTAAAGAAATTAAATAAATAATTTCTTTAATTATGTTTAAAGAAAAAATAATTTCTTTAAAAGAGAAGGAACCAGCGCTGCTAGCATCCTGATTCCAGACTTGGAGACCGTCAGAACTGTGAGGCACTGAAGCTCTTTGTTCCAAGGCACCCGGTTTGTGGTGCTTTCTAACCGCCATCCTGAGAAACGAAGACGCCGCTCTTTACTGACCTTTATGCACCACTCACCTGTGCTAGCTTTTGCCACAACTTGCTATCCGGGGAGCAGAGATGGTCTCCCCAGCACTGCCTCCTTCGGTGGCCTCCTTCCTGGAGTCAACCCTGTGCTCTCTGACTTGTTCCCTGGGTGAAACAGAGCCGAAGCTGAGAGGAGAGAGGAATCACCCCTGAATCAGTGATTTCCTTGAGGACGTGACGATCGTCCCCGTGTCATTCAGGACTCTTGGTTATAAGTGACAGGGAACAAAGAGGGATTTATTGGTTTATATATCCAAGCTGCAGACAGATCAGGGCTGAAGTGCAACTCTGGGATCAACTGACATGTGCACTCAACAACAGATGCAGCCTCCGTGGTCCTTCCCAATCTATCTTGACGCTCTTCCTGTCTGTATTCACGGAAGGAGCCCCCACGTCCAGCAAACCTCCCCATGCCACGGGCAGCATGACCTCAAGCAATTCCATCATTTCTTCCACCTGTCCCCGTGAACAGAGAGGATGAAAGAACGTCTCTTTAGAAACTCAAGTTTGAAACAAGATATTAGGGGAGGACTCTGACTGGTCCAGCTTGGGTCCGGGGCACACCTGAGACCGAGCACTGATGCCACCCACCGTGATCAGCCCTGCCCATGACTGAAGCTGCCTGTGCAGCTCTGGGATGAGGTCTGTTCCAGAAGAAGGAGGCTAATCAAAGATGTGGCCACAAGGGATTCACTCAGGTCTTGGGTCAGTGCCCAACACCATCTTCCAAAACGCGGTAAAACAACTGGCCTCAAATGCAGCCTGACTGTGGAAGCTGGACCCCATCCATTAGGGTCCAAATGACACTGGACAAGTTGTTCTCTTGGAGCTTCACTTTTTTAATTATTAAATGGGAATAATAATATAAATTATCTCATACGCTGGTCAGCTGGCCTCTGTGAGATAATATATACGGGATCCTTGGAATAATTCCTGCCAAGAAATAGGGGCTCTAAATCATTTCCACCCCATGTTCAGGTCAGAAAGAAAAAATTCTCTTGAGCTGAGGACATTGACATAAGGAAAAAGGGGAGCCAGGCGTGAGCCACAGAGTGGCAGAGGGAAAGCAGTGGGTCATGCTCCTACCATGTTCCATGCCATTTGTCTGTAACCATGCCCTTGAAAAAAAAAAACCAAACATTTCCAAAAGTGAGTAAAGTGCAGGGTCAGATGTAATTGTGTTGCTAGTAATTTGGGTTTTCAGGACTCTTTCCTTTGCAAGGGACAAAAACCCAATTCAAATTAATTTGCATGCAAACCAAAGTACTGTATTGGTTCCTATGCCTTCAAAAGTCTATGAGCTTCAGGTACTGCTGGATCCAGGGGTTTTTAGGAATGTCCCCAGTGATACTGCTCTGGCTCTGCTTCCCTACATGCCACCTTCTTTCTCAAGTAGGTTCTCCCCAGGAGGCGGCAAAGATGGTCCTCAGTAGCTCCAAGCTTGCGTTCCATAAGCATAGTAACCCCAGAGGAAGAGGGTGATGTAACTTGTATCATCCTAAGTTGCATCATTTGCCCATCCCTGAGCTAACTGGCAAGTGTGAAGGAATGAGGAACTCTACCTAGGAAGTGAGGGGCCACCTCACTTCAGCTGCCTGGACTGCGTGGGGGGAAGCAGAGTGTTTGAAACCAGCGGGGATGATGCTGGGGAGGCAGGAGCAATGGGTGTCCACCACCATCATCATCACAACCACACCCAGGCTCCACGCGCCTTCAGGTCCTGCAAGAAGCAGACACCAGGGCAGACTTAGGTGTTTCAGTGATTTCCTGGGAGAACAGAGGAGGAGGGGACAGATACAGGCAGGGGAGTATTCAGGTCGAGATGCAGGTGTGCATAGCACCTGCCAGGTTCCTCTGCACTGTCGCAAATGGCAAGATGTCCTTCTCCTGTTAAGGCTGCATAATACCCAGCTGTATGTGTGGACCACCTGCTGCTTGCTGATTCACCCATCGGTGGACATTTGGGAAGATGGAGATGGTTGCTGGACAGGTGTCAAGCTTCAGTTATGCACGATGAGTGACTTCTGGAGGTTTACTGGACAGCACTAGAGTTAACAGCACTGTGTTGAGTCCTTAAAAGTGTGCAGATGGGAGGCCTCATGTTGGGTGTTCTTCCCACAAGTTTTTAAAAAGATGCGGATCTGATGCCTGGGAAAACGGGGAGCGGGGCGTTAGGGAGGACTGCAGCGTAGCCTGAGGATGTCTCAGCAACCCCGAGGAGAGCCCTGGAGCCACGACTGGGGTCAGAGGAGACAACGCAGGCAGAACCCGCTCTGCTCAGACGCTGGAGGGGAGACTGGTCTCGGCGTGGACAGCCCGAGCGTCACGTCAGACCCGAAGTCACCGCGACTGGAGTGCGGTAAAAAGGCAGCTACGCTCCCGGCAGCAAGCTCTCGAAGGACACATGCCCTGCAGGTTTCCATGGCCACCACAGCTCACACCTGCCAACCTAGGAGCCCTACACCCTACATTCCCCGGTTTTATTGAGGTCTGATTGGAAAATGAAAATTATATATATTAAAGGCTCACGCCGTGATGTTCTAATACCCCTGTGCATCATGAAATGACTGCCACCATCAAGCTAATTGAGGTGTCCGTGAGATCTCATAGTCACGCGTCAAATGCATAGAAACCAAAGTCAAAGGGTGGTTGCCAGGGACTGGGGACTGGGGAAAATGGGACGGATTTTGATCGAAGGGTACAAACTTCCAGTTATAAAATGGATGCGTTTCGGAGAGCTGATGTACAGCATGATGACTCCAGGTAATAATAATGCATCGTATACTTAAAATTTGCAGAGAGAGTAGATTCGAGTGTTCTCAACACAAGTAAATCCTATGTACATCCCCAAATGACCTGTCATTTGTCTGCAAAAGCCTCTTTTTCATCTTTTTACTAGAAGTTTCTGGAAGTGTAAATTAATGCTTTGAACTTGCTGAGAAACAATTACACCTAATTTAACAGTTTAAATATTTTGCTGTATATAAAGACCACATTCCCATCTCCTGAAGAGGATATCTTTCTTATACATTTGGGAATTTAAGATGATAGGTGGATAGATGATCAATATAGATGGATAGATGGTAGATGAACAGAAAGATGATAAACATTGTCTCCTTTTGTATAAACAGGTACAAACATATCTAAAGGAAAATCATTTATTTTTCTTTCGAGGGCAGTTGGTTGCACCAACTTTCCTTTCCTTGAAAAATGTTTTTTAAATTACTTATTGCAAATAAAGACCACAGAGAGGTGGAGGGTAAATCTTGGAATTCAACTCTTTTGTCAACAGAGGATAATTGCTCTACCCCAGTGTGTCCCTGCAGCCTTGTTTGCAACAATTCAGGAGAGCTGAATTTAAAAATCATTCAAGTGGAGCCTAGCTAAAGGTTCAGTAAGTGTCCTCCTGTCAAAGTTTGGAAAATATTTGCTTTTCATTTTGGTTATTCCACTTAAAGTTTCCAAGAGCAAAGATTGTGCACCCTTTGTAGGAACTTAATTATCAGAATGAGTTATTGGGGTCTAACAGGTCCCACCAAAATTCAGAAAATTGGAGCAGGATGGCATTGAAGCATGAAGTCATCCCTTCTCTTGATGTTTTTCACATTTTACTCAATTTACCTTGAGTATGCTGGATTCCCATCTCTGACGGCAATGTGCAAATTTTTAGGGTAACGTCTTGTATGTGGGTGTTTGTTTTCTCCAGCAACAGGCATCCTTAGAGCCCCAAATCAGGAAAATGCATTGGAATCTGGAATTCTGTCTCACGTGCCCTGCGTGTATATCATGCGTACATACATGATGCATACAGCTGTATACATATGTAATTTCTTATGCAAACACAATCAGGTTTTGCATTAGCGCCTGATATGTAGTTTGGATGTGTGGCCCCTCCCAGTCTCATGATGAAATCTGATCGCTGGTGTTGGCCGTGGGGCCTGGTGGGAGGTGTTTGGGTCGTGGGGGCGGATCCCTCATGGTCACCTCCCACCAAAGTGAGTGAGTTCTCGCTCTATTAGCTCTCCGGAAACCTGATTGTTAAAAAGAGCCTGGCACCCCTCCTTCCCTCTCTGGCTCCTTCTCTTGCCGTGGGACATACCTGCTCCCCGTTCACCTTCCACCGTGAGTGGAAGCTTCCGGAAGCCCTCGCCAGAAGCAGATGCTGGCGCCACGCTTCTCGTACAGCCTGCAGAACCGCGAGCCGTATATAAGCCTCTTTTCTCTGCAAATCACCCAGCCTCGGGTATTTCCACATAACAATGCAAAACAGACTAACACACGGCCTTGCGTGGTCTGTGTGTCTCGGGGTTCACCTGAGTGAGTGTCCGGTCACTGGCTGCGCGTAAAAACACCTTGGGAACTCGCTGTGATAATACAGTGCTGACACCAGGCCCCGCCACTGCCCCGGCGAATCAGAACTTCTGGGTGCGGGTCCCGAGCATTGGCATTGCTAAAGCTCCGCCGGTGATTCTGCTGGGAGAGAATCACGTTCTGTGGGCGAAGCTACTACACGACCTTATTTTCAGTCCTCGTCTCGGTACATATCTGGCATACCCCGCAGGCGTGCTTTTCTGCCTAACTTCCGTAATACACGCTAGTTTCACTCATGATCTGGGCTTGCCGAGTCGTCTTTAGAGCGCAGCATCCCAGAAGTGCCCCGACCACCGTGTCTCTTCCTACCCCTAACTCTGCTTCGCCTGTCTTCCCAGTGTCTTGTTCCCTGGCATCATACTCCAAACACGTTCGTTGCTTTGGTTGCTGTCTGTCTCCCTTCCTAGAACATAAGCTCCACGAGAGCCGGGCTTTCTGCCTTAGCTGTTACGTCCCAAGTGTCTCGGCCATCCTAGAAGGGGCGTGTGACAGGCCGGGGACAGGCTGGGCTTCCCAGGAGGCAGACCCAAGGCTGGGGGGGATGCAGGGCAGGGGTGCAGGGCATTCATTAGGGAGCACCCTTGGGTTCCTCTGCTGCAGAAGGAATTTACACAGGGGAGGGTCAGAGGAGAAACTGAGGCAGTGCAGTCCCCAGAGGGCTTGGCAGATCCCATGGGCGTTCTTCCCAGAGCTGTCCTGAGTTGGGAGGAGGAGTCTGGGCCTCTCCACCTGCACAGGGATCCCTCGTTGGGCGCAGCATTCCTGGAAGGAGAAGCCACCCCGGGCAAGGCAGTTTCTCAGCTGTGGGTAACGGGATCAGCCTCAGCTGCTCTGCAGTTTGGACCCAGGGCCAGTGAGGCGTTTGGCACCAAGAGGGAAGAAATGTTTGCACAGTGCTCCGCAGTGCACGTTAGTCTTTCCTTAAAGGATCGTACAGTGAGGAGATAAAGTGCTCTTGGGACATGAGTGATTGAACATATCAAAAACTTAATCAAGGAAATGTGTGCTTTGCTACAATCTTGTATCAGTGTGATAGGAAATGCCTTGAAGCCAATGTGTTCATTCATTTCATGAATCAATATCCCTCTCTCTCCCCATCATCACTGGTGGCAGCTCCCTCGTGCCTTGGCACTAAAGATTTTCCCTTTAAAGCTTTCTCTGAAGCAAGTTCGTTCAGACTGTGCCCTGTCCCCAGTTGACACCCCCTTTACCACTGTGGGCATCTGGGCACTCCGGTGACAGGGCTGTCAGTGCTCGTGACGTCGTATCCTTTCAGGGAGAACTTGGCTGCTTATTTGTAATTGCCAGAGGCTAATAATGAGGAGGGAAGCTCTTTGCTAATTTAAAAATTTTTTTATGCTACCAAGATAGGAGAAAACCACGCATTGCTGCCTCGTTTTATCAGACTCTTGAAAGACGCGTTACAGCAGAACCCGGCATGAATTCAAGGAACGCTAATTCAATACCTCACACGAGTCCCCGCCAAGTGCACGCGTCTCATGCTGTGATTATTCCCATACCGTGCACCCCCCACCCTCACAGCGCTGGCTCCGTTCTGCTCTTCAATTAGCCAAATCCCCGCGGTGCAGATGGGACGTTTGCAGCCGTGAGTGGGTTCCTGTGTGCGATATGCTGTCTGCACTCGTCAAGCTGACATGGAAGGAGCCCGCCGTGGCATTTCTTCCTGCTGCTTGTAATAATGTCCATCCCTTCCTTACACGTCCTCCGAGACGGCAGAGATCCCACGGGCCAAAAAATGCAAACAAATGGGATCACTGCTAGAGAAAGAGAAACTGAGGCAAGAGAAGGGAACCGGGAGCCCAGGGTCACAGAGCAACCAAAATATTTCCCATTGGCTTTGGAAGGCTGCTGAGACAGGTGCCACAGATAGGACGTGACTATGGATACGTAGATAAAAACAGATTTATAAGACATTAATATCAGTAGATTTGACCTCCCTGTGTGTTTTCCCTGGGCTGATTTTAAAGACATGTACCTGGAGCGAAAATAAAGGAAAATGGATTGGGGAACCTACAGGCAGAGATGCTGCAGGACACACACAATCCCTGAGGCCCCATCAGCTCACAGAGAGGCTTGGGTTGGGCATGGTCCCCTCTCCCCCACCCCGAGAATGTGCCCCAGCGGAACACCTGCCCCGGACGCCACATGAACTTGCAGGAACTCCTTGTTGCAAGGGGAACCCTCCCACCAACGCTTCAAGGAAAGTTCTACTGGGCAGGGCCGGGTGCGGTGGCTCATGCCTGTAATCCCACCAAGCTGGGAGGCTGAGGTGGGAGGATCACTTGAGGTTAGGAGTTTGAAACCAGCCTGTGCAAGAGCGAGACCCCATCTCTACGAAAAATAGAAAAAATTAACTGGGCATGGTGGTGTGCACCTGTAGTCCCAGCTACTGGGGAGGCTGAGGCAGGAGGATCGCTTGAGCCCAGGAGTTTGAGGTTGCTGTGAGCTATGCTGACTCTACGGCTCTCTGGCCCAGGCAACAGAGTGAGACACTGTCAAGAAAGAAAGAAAGAGAGAGAGGGAGAGGAAGGGAGGAAGGAAGGAAGGGAAGAGAAGACAGAAAGGAAAGAGGGAGAGAGAGAGAAAGAAACATAAGATAATGGAACGAGTAACTACGTTGGATTCAGGAAACTTGGGCTCCAGTGCTGGATCTGCCTTGTCGTCCCTGAGTAACCTCGGGAAGGTGTCATTCTTTGTGGCTGTAGGAGTTTCCATTTCCTCCGGCAGGTGGTTCTCTCTCACCCAGACGCTGAGTTCGGAGCCAGGCTGGGCTGCTGATTCTCCTTATCACAATGCCCCCTTGCCGAGGTCGCAAATCCGAGTGCTGGTGGCCGGACAGTAGGGAGCAGTGGGAACCCCTAGGAGCCGGAGCCGCCAGGACAGTGGCGTGTGGGGACTGGCTCCCAGCAGCTGGCAAAGCCGTGCTGGCACATCTCTTCCCCCTGCATTCAGAGACTGTATACTAGCGGTATGAAATCTGGAATATTTATACCGTGGGGATCAGCAAATGCTATAAACCAAAACGTTTTTCCCCTGCAGACCTGGTTGTTACGCATCCACCCTCACACCGTTGCCTGGAGACGGCCCCATCTCAGCCGACCGTGGCCTTTGAGGGGTGTGACTGAGTGTTGTCAAATTTTCAAGAGAAATACAGATTGTTTTATGTGAAATTTCCCCCTTCTGTGCCCCTGAGTTTGCCGCACATCCAGAGCATGACAAGAGCTTCTGGGCCGGAGACGGGAAAGCTCCTCCAGGCTGTCTGAGCTCCGCCTGCAAGGGCCAGCCGGTGGCGCAGCGCAGAGCTGGGTCCGCCTTCCCGCCAGCATCGGACCTCGGAGTCGACCCTGGGCATTCGAATGCAATTCCATTTAGGTTACATTTTAAATTGACCTTATTCTTTACATAAAAGAAAGCTACTGGCCAAGGGAGGCTTACAGTTACGAGACTCTAAGTTTCCTTAATTCATGAGACTTTAAATGAGAAGATCTCGCAAGAGTTTATATTGAAAGAACCGGCAGGGTGGCTTTTCCAAGCCGCCTCACCTGTAAAATGTGAGCGATACCCTTCATCCATCCCTTCATCCCTTCATGTGTTCATTCAGTAAAAAAATCGCTGAGGGCTTATTCTATGCCAAGCATTACCGGAAGGTAGGGCTGGGCTGGATGATTGACATCAACCCCTGAGAGAGGGGCAGAAGTTCTGTGCTCCCGGCCACCCTCCGCTGCCACCACCGCATCAGTCAGACATAAAAATCCACGGTTTGGATTCTCTGAACTGACTTCAGACCATCCTGAGACACGGCCCCCGGGCCGGCCCAGCAGACGCTCTCCTTGTCTTCTCTGTCCACGTTCAATGGAACGCGGCCTCCAGGCTTCCCAGTATCTTGCAGATCTGTGCAGAGGTGGAATCCGGCGTCAGGAAAAGAGTCCTAAGCTGCGTCTGTCTGAGAATTCCTATGTCCTTCCATCTCCACCCGCCTGGACGGAGCCATCTGAAGGCTGAACCAAGCAGACATCCAAAACGATGCACCCGCGTGGACACCACCTGCTGCTGCCGTTCTCCGGGAGCCTGGCGAGGGCTGCAGGCTGGAGGGTCTGCGGTGGCCTCTTGTCCGGCCTGGGCTTCCCATGACGTAGAGGTTCTGAGCGGGGGGCATCTGAAAAGCCAGGACTCCAGGAAACACAGGTGGAAGCGGTGAGGTCTTTTATGACCCAGCTTGAGAAATCTCAGATCAGCACCTGCATCAAATTCTATCGACCAGGTAGATGTAGGGGCCGCAGGAAAAGTTCCCCTTCACCCTCTGAAGGTTCACTGAAAACTCAACTCATGAAACAAAGATTATAGGAGAAATGGAGTGAGCAGGATTAAAATTCTGCTTCAGCCTCCTCTAAGCCTCACTCCTTAGCACGGATCCCAGGAAAACGGGCCTCTGTGCATCCGGGGTATACGCGGGAACATTCGTCACTGCGTGGTTTGAAAGCGCAAGATACGGAGAAGGGTCCATTAATTCGCAGAGTCCCCTCGGCTGTTTGCCAGAGACAGTCACAAGGCTGTGGCGTAAAGTTGTTCTGGGGCTTAAAGGGATACATTTCGGAAAAGTGCTTAGAACAGCGGTTCTCTACTGGAGGGAATCTTGCTGCCCAGGGCTCCCCTGGCTACATCTGGAGAGATTTTGGGTTGCCACAAGTGGGGCAAGGTTTTGCTAAACACTCTGCAATGCCCAGGACAGGCTCCTACAGTGAAGAAGTTAATAGGGCTGGACCCACACCTGGCCCGTGGCAAGCAAGACGCGGGCGGGTGGTTATGAAAGTTATTTCCTGCCAGAGTGCTAGTTAGTGACCTCGCAAGGACAACTGTGGTCTTACGGCACCGGCCGCACGGCGGGTAATTTTGAGAACAGAGGCAAGAGAACATTCCCTGAATGCACGATTCCTCTGACCCAGGAAAAGGACCAAAAGTGGAAATTTGGGGTTGTGTAAAAATGTTCCGTTTTCGTTTAAAAATAACAGAGCTTCCCGGTAATTTAAATTTATGATTTTTAGAAGAAAATAGGCTATAGACGATAGACTATATATGGAATCTTCTGGTATAGATGATTCCAAAGACACCAGACTGTCCCTGTTCCGTGTCATAAATAAGAGGCCCGTCGTGGCAGACACAGAAAGAGACTCAGATGTCTTCCAGAAAGGGCTCTCACCCCGCCTCAGGAGTGCCGGTGGCCGACCTCCTCAGGCTCTTAGCTCCTTGGGGTCCCTCGGGATTGAGGTGAGTCAGGCTCTTCTTGGGGTCGCTCTAGCTAAAGACTAAGACAGCGGTACAACGGTCTGGCCATTTCTTCCCAGGTGGGATACGTCCCCCAGGCATCGACGCTCTGCTCCGGACCACGCAGGTGAGCTGGTGGAAACATGCTCCAGTCTCCATCTTTTCCTATCTCCTTCCTAGACGTCCCTGCCTAACTCACCTTCCGTCTCAGCATCTGCTTCCCAGAGACGTCCATGGCCACTCCGTGTCACGTGAGGTGTAAGGGGGCAGCCCTGGAGCCGGAATGGCCTGGATTAAAATCCCAGATGCAAGGCGTCCTAGCTGCGTGAACCTGAGCGCGTCACCTAATCCCCTTGTGCCTTGGTGTTCTCACCTGGGCAATGGGTACCACAGTCGTTCCTACCTGGTGGGGTTACCGTCGGATGCAAACCAGCCGGTGCATGTGAGCACTCAGGAAGGTTGCCAGACAGACAGCTGTCCTCGGCGCAGTGTTAACCGTCACCAACACACACAGCCCCCGCTCTCGGCACCGGCCTCCCCTCCCCGCAGCCTGGCAGCCCCCTGCACCAGGACAGCAGTCCCTGGGGGTTGAACAGGCAGGCGCCTGCATTGCTCTGCACAGTGGGCAGCGTGGTTTGCCAGACCTGCCACAACGCAGTACCGCGGACCTGGCGGCTTAAATAACGGGAATTTATTGTCCCGCGGTTCGGGAGGCTGGAAGTCCAAGATCAAGAGTGCGTGGGTTTAGTTTCTCCTGACGCCCCTCCTTGGCCTGCGGACAGCCACCTTCTCGCCGCGTCCTGCACGGCCCTCCCTCTCCGGGTGCATGTCCCTGGCGTCTATGTGTCCTAATCTCTTCTTAGCAGGACACCAGTCCCATCACACTGGGGCCCTCCCTGGGGACCTCATTGTAACTTAATCACCCCTTTAAAGACCCTGTCTCCAAATACAGTGAGACTCTGAGGTGCTGGGTTAGGACTCCAACATACGAATTTGGGGGACACAATTTGGCCCATAACGGGGTCATTCAGTGCTCAAGTGGACTCTGTTTCCCTCTGAGGGTTTCTGCTGACCGGGAACATCAGCCTCAGGCCCCTCTGCAGTGTGTCCCTGCCACAGAAGGCCGTGGCTCTTTCTCCTGCAGCGTGTTCACTTAAAACTACCTCTCTCGGCTGAAAAGTGCCTCTTGTACATTAACAGCTACGCCCGAGTTAGGTCACGTTGTTTCCCCAAAACATTAGCTTAGTACAACACGCTAAAGTTCTCTTCCCACGAATGAGCCTAGTGTAGCAGGTCCCTCGTGGCTGCAGGGCCCTTTGACTCAGTTTTCTCATCTGCAAAGTGGGGGTAACAGTCCCTGTCCATTAACAATAAATTTATTGCAAGGATCAAATGGAATAAGGTATCAGCACTCAGCACAGTACTTTGCATGTGGTGAATGATAAATATCGGCCACGACTATTATTGTGGCCACTATTATGAACGTTGCCATTTCAGTACCAGATACAGACTAACCACAGAAAGCTACTCCCCAGTGTGAGAGTCGGATGCAGGTGTGATGTCCACCTCTGCCAAGTTTGACGGGGAACAAAGAGTTTCAATATCCTTAGCTTTCGCTCCTGGAAAAAAAAAAAAAAGAAAAGAGAAAAATATTAGAAGAACATAAATTTTAGCACGAATGTTGGTGATATTTAAATAAGATTTAAATTCATACAGTATTTAAATAGAAAAGAAGGAAATGGCATTAAATTCACATAAGTGCCGGATTATGCACACTGGAGTCAGAAATATTAACTACAGCCCCATAACAGAACCACGCGACCTGCTGGAAATGGATCGTGAAGGGGGTTCAAGAGTTTTAATAGATCATCCCTCCGAACCGTCAGCATTGTAAAGCGGTAGTTAATAAATCATTTGACACATACAGTTAGTCATATTTTAACAAGAAGTAATGAACAGGTCTCGCCAGCTCACCTAGGTCGTTACATTCCTGCAGTTCATCTCCCAGAGGGGAGTTTGGAATGTTTCACAATCTAACGCGGTGAGCAGGGCTGCGGGGGGAAGGATGGATGTCAGGATGCGGGAAGCAGAAGTTCTGCCCCGTCTGGCTCCTACAGGAACACGTTTCGGCCTGTCTCTGCGGCCCGGGTTGTGTCTGGGGCCTGGGTCCACATTTGAGGGACTAGGCTTGTGTCTTCCTCACGGAATTCCAAACCAGCTAAAGTACAGCTCTCCAGAGCCCAGGTGAGCTTAGGTAAGAGCCCTGGAGCCCAGGTGAGCTTAGATAAGGGCCCCGGACCCCAAGTGAGCTTAGGTAAGAGTCCCGGACCCCAGGTGAGCTTAGGTAAGATTCCCAGAGCCCAGGTGAGCTTAGGTAAGATTCTTGGAGCCCAGGTGAGCTTAGGTAAGGACCCTGGAGCCCAGGTGAGCTTAGGTAAGATACCCAGAGCCTAGGTGAGCTTGGGTAAGGACCCTGGAGCCCAGGTGAGCTTAAGGGCCCCAGAGCAAAGCCTGATATGGGTGCTCGTGTGCCCATGACTTGTGGTGGGAGGACTCCCAGGAGAGGCTGTGGGGCGTGAAGAACGCAGGCAGGGCCAGGAGGCTACAGGATGAGGATGCTGTGTGCGTCTCCTGAACCTGCTGTGATCAATTCCCACAAGTTTGGTGACTCAAAACAGCAGACACGTGCTCTCTCACTGCTCTGGGGGCCAGAAGTATGGAATCTCACTCCTGTTGGAGGCTCCTGGCCTCTGCCAGCCTCTCGTGGCCATCAGCACTCCCTGGCTTGTGGCTGCATCACTCCAGTGTCTGCCTCTGCCTCTGTTGGGCTGTGAGGGCTGCTGGCAGCCGCCATCCTGGGCAACAGCTTCTCACAGATATCCGCTCAGCTGTGGCAGAGACCCCGCCACCAGCCCTGCTGCCGTTTCTCAAACTCTGCCCAAAGCAGGGACAAGAGAGGGGACGGGTACCCTTGGGTGGGGGTGGGGTGGGGGCAGGGTTGTGGTTAGCCGGGGCCACACCCGACAAGCACAGGCTTGCCTTGTGATCCTGCGTTTTATCTTGAACAACTGCGTGCAACTTCTGCGTCCTGCTCAGTAAAACTCTCACATTTGCTTTAATGGCTACAACCTGACTTTTCTGTACCTCAGTTTCCTCATCTGCAAAATAGGGACAATGATAATACCTGCCTGTGAGGTTGCTGTGATTATATTTAAAGAACTTAGAGCAGTGCCTGGCACCTAGTCAGCGCTACATAAGGTAAACTATTATTATTATCGATGTTATTATTCATTACAGTTATTAATAGGTTAAAAAAAAAATCACCTCCTCCTCTGTGAGCACCAAATCTCCCCCCTCCTCTCTCTTCCAGGGATGCTGTGAGTGCATTTAGGGCCCACCGTGATGATCCAGAATAATCTCCTCTCACAATCCTTAACTTTACCTGCAAAGACCCTTTATCCACATAAGGTAACAGTAACAGGAAGGAAGTAGGAGCTGATATCTTCGGGATATGTTTTCCAGCCAACCACAGACAGGGTGCAAGGGATGTCTAGGCTACACTCTGCGCCCCCAGCCCCAGGAGCTCTGGATTAGGAAACATGCCACGGAGGCATCCTGAGGAGGCAGTTCCCATCAGCCAAGGGAAGTCTCGTAGAGAAAGGTGCAGGCGTAAGCGTTAGCCGCCAGCACCCACAGCAGCTAGGCGGTGTGTGCTCCAGCTGTGCAGGGGAGATCCGGTCAAGGGACACCAGCATCCGCCACGCAGGGAGGCATGTGCTCAGGACTGCCTTTCCTGTCGCCAGAGCTGCTTGTCTCCTGGGGGCCCCTGTGCAGTGAAGGAGTGTCAAATGCATGAGGAATGGGGGAGACATGAAGCTCCTCACTCCCCGGGTTAACACGGGCACCTGCATCAAAACAGCAAAGAGAAACCAGCTCTTAAACTGCAGGTGGTTGAACCAACCCATCCTTCTCTCATTTCCCTCATCTGATGGACGTGGATTCGATCAAGATCTCTAATGCTCATTTATGCTCTAACATTCTAAAACTTGAAGCAGGCAGCCTAAATTGATGCAACCTGATGTAGATTAAATAAAAGAAAAAGGACATGTATGGACCCACAGCACTACAAATTCTAGGAAAACCTGCTTCAGGCACAGCTGGATCCAGGCACCAAAGTAATGTTGTCATCACAACTTGCTGTTTTGCTGTCAGTTGACTCTTGTTTTGGGTGGGCTTTAATCTCCATCAGGGTCTTTAAGAGGCATCTCCTCACAACTCTGGGGTCATCGCTAACCAGCTTTCCCGACACCTTGAGCCAAGGTCCTATTAAGACTCTCATTGGCCTGGCTCGGGCCACCTGCTGACTCTTAAATCAATCCCTGTGGCCAGTGGGCTCTGAGTGGCCAGGCTTGGATCACGCCCGCTTTGGGGGACAGGGGCTCGGCCTCCGCAGAGCCACATGGACTAGGCGTAGAGGAGGGCCACTGCCCACAAGGGGGCAGCATGCCCTTACGAAAGAGAAACGTACGTGGCTGGACCGTGCCACACCTGGCCAGGTGAACTTCTGCTCCGTGATCAGGAAGACGCCGTGAGAAATCCTGTTTGCACCGGGGCTGACTTCCCCAGGAAGGCACGGTTGAGCAGGTTGTCTACGGACGTTTTTAAATTACAATAAAGCCCACTAGCAAATGGGCTGTGGCTCCTTATACCACAAGCTGACAATTCTAAACAAAATCATCCATAAAACACTCCTACCTGCTGGGGCAGGCCACACCCACCCCGCACCTGGGCACACCCCTGATGTGCTCCCTAAAGCCTGGAACCCCTGTCAGAGACACGTCGTGGGCCCATAATCAGGAATTGTTTGACTGCAAGTCCCAGAGACCTGCTCGAACTCATGGGAGCAAAAAGAAAAATTGTGGACAGACACAGGAGACTCTGGAGGGATCTAAGACAAGAGAGAGAAGTTGGGCTCATGACGTGCTGGAAGTGGGAAGCAGGTGCAGAAAGCAAGAAAAGCAGAGGCTTTTCCTCTCTGTCCCCTTCTCCCTCTCTCCCTCCCTCCATCCTTCTCTCCCTCCTTCTCCGGGTCTCTCTCCCCCCGCACACACTTCCTCACGTGCCCACTCACTCCCATCACTCAGCGATCACCCCTGCGTCCTTCTCCGGGCCCCCTTTCTAGGCTCCAGTGCCACATGGCCACGATCTCATTTCCTCCCCTCCTTCCAGTTCAAGGACTTGGTCTTGGTGGGCTTGAGTCTCTGTGCCCCGATTCCAGGTTCCTGAAAGAAAGAGCCGGAGTGCTCAGCTTAGGCCAGCTGTTCCTGGCTGCCCAGTCCCCGTGGCCAGGGCGGGGCTGTGGACCTCTCGGAGACTGCCCCACGGACAAGAGGTGGGCAGGGCGGCCCCAGGGCAGGGAGCGAGGCGGGGCAGGTGCCTGGCACGGGGTCTTCCCACTGAAATGGGACTGAAGATGCTTTGGGTAAATCATCCGTGACCCCGCCTGGCACAGAATGACGGGAATTTCTCACACACCTTCTGCGGTACCCGCAGCAGTATTTTTTGGATTCTCTTCCTCTGTGCAGGCTGGGACGTATCTGGTAGCAACCAGGGCCACCGGGAGGGCTACGCAGGCAGCAGCGCGTAACCTGCGGCCACCCGTGGTTAGTTGCCAGATCTCCGACACCTCCGGAGCCGGAGGCCCCTCCCCGGAGAGAGGCGGCAGGAAATGGGAGATGTAGGTTAGAAGATACAAAGTAGCAGATATGTAGGACGAGCAAGTCTAAAGATCTAAGCTGCAACATGAGCACTATTGGTAACAAAGTTGCACTGTTATGCGATTCACGCTAAATGTCTAGATTTCTGCAGCTTTTGCCACAAAAACAAAAAAAGTGGGTAACTATGCGAGATGATATGTCACTTTGCTTCACCACAGGAACCCTTTCACTATCTAGATGTAGCTCACGGTGTCATGTTGCACATCTCAAATATACACAGTAAAATTTATCTTAAATTTTTAAAAATTCCTAAGAATTAAATTTACAAATGCATGCAATTCATGAGTGTTGATATCACTGAGCGTGTATCTCAAAACTTCCAAGCACATGAGCTCAGCAAAGCCCCTTTTATTTGCCACCAACGTGTGTCCCCCACAAACCCTCAAGCTTTGCATTCTGCTCAAGTGCTTCCCGGCCTCGCCCCGACCTCCTCCAAGGTGAAGCTTGCCAGGCTGTGTGGCTCCTCCCTGAGTCTTACTTCTTGGCAAACAGTTTCAATCATTAGAAAGTCATTAGCATGAGGAGGGGACATCCCATAACTGGGGTGTCCAGGCTGTGTGCGCAGCCTGTTTATAGCAGAGACCTCAGCCTCAGGGAGCAACCTCAACTACATTCCTGGCTCGTTTTGCGTTTGCAAGAATTAGAATCTTTATAGCTGTGTCCTCATTATCTTATCTGTCTTCATCCATCTTGCTCACCCAGACACGGCCCACTGAATCTGCTCATTTGGGGCCTTCTGTTTTTATTAATGCCACAATCAGAGTATGTTCCATGCACAATGCAACAGTTGAGATAAGCTCAGGGAAAGTGAGACAACAAACAGCCCAGAATCTCGGTGACCTAAGAAAGGTACGATTTTCACGCATGCTCCCTGACCATCGTGGCTTTGCGGGAGGCTGTGTTTGTCTCGGGCACTAAGAACCCAGGCCGACGGGCTGCCACTACCTCAAACAACACCAAGAACCTTGCCAGAGAGAAAGCGAGCTCTGGGTGGCCCCTCGTGCAAAATTAAACGTTGCTGCAAGGAAATGGCACCTGTCACTCCTGTTCACAACGTATAGGTCAAGATGGTCACATCCCCATCCACCAAGGAGTGAGCTACAAGGATGAGACTACCATGGGCCTGAGGAAGAGCCAGAAAGCATCAACAAGCAGTTCTGCTGATGGTCTCCGTGCACAAAAGGCAAACCATGGCTATGCCTGGGCAACTGGAGGATTCAGGGGTAAAGATCTACACACCCTCTGAACATAGGGTTTGCTTTTATTCCTTGACCTAAACAACACTACACATGCGCACACACGTGCACACACAGCACACACACATGCATCCCCGTGTCCACGCTCTGCACATGTTGACCCGGAATTGCAGTTCTAAGTCCTGCGCACAGACAGCCTGCGTTTACCCCTAGTGAGAACGGACCGCACAGGCGTTTAGACCTGCTGTTCTCTGCTTAACTGCCTTATCTTTTTACCAGCGTCCAGTTCCCACTTCTTATTACCTGGAAGGATAAACGCTGAGTTAAAAAGAAAATGAGGACTTGGTTTTATACTCCTAACTGTACGTGGTCCACCCAGGCACCCACTTCCTCCAGCAGAGGGGGATTTCGGCATCCTGCTTGTCTGGGATGAGCATGAGGCTCCTTTTCGTAGAACGCCTGGTTTGGCAAGAAGGCCCGGAAAGTTCATCAAGGAGCCTGTTTCTCTGAAAACCAGTCTTATCAGAGATTTGTGTCAGTATTTCTTATCTTTCTTCCTTTTTTCCTTCTCTCTCTCTCCCCCCTCTCCCTCCCTCTTCCCCTTCTTTCTTTCTTCCAAGAAGTCCTCTCCCCTGCGACGACTCACCCTGGGTTAGAAGACTGGAAAGAGGAAAAGCCTTAGATTAAAGACTCCCTGCCCCTGAAGCAAGGAGAGCCGTGGCCAGGCCACAGATTACAACAAAGCCACCGGAGCCTGTAGCTCGTCCATCCAGCTTTTCCATCAGATTTAAGTACTTTTGCTATTGACAGAGATGGCGGACGACAGACACCTGCAACTCGTAAATGCATCTGGGTCCACATTTCTCTGTGGAGCTATCGATCCCCCGGAGACGGAGGCGCACGGCAGCCCCTCTTGTCCATTTTGCTTCTGTTGCCTCAGTGTGAACATAAAAGGCCCCTTCGCTGGAAACGCTTTTTACGATGATTGAACAACCTGGTGATTTCTGCTTTGCTTTTGCTTTTCCTCACACTGTAAGTGCTAATGGGAGGTTTGCATCCTCCAAAAAGGCAGATGGCACCGCCCGCAGAGAGAGGCAGCAGGTGCCGACGGGGGCTGAGTCTGGTCTTTGCCACTTTCCAGCCGTGTGTCCCCAGGAAAAGCGATTTGATGTCACCGGGCCTCAAGTTTCTCATCTGTGAAATGGGGGTAATAATAGGACCTGCCTCCTGGGGTGGTCGTGAGCACTAAATGAGATGATACCTGGCACGTGCTCAGCTCTAACCCTGACAGGTGTTGGGTGCTCGGTACGCGGGGTTCCCGTCTCCCTCCAAGCTTAACCGCGATGCCCCAGTGGGAAGGGGCACGCCCAGTGTTCCGCGCTGCAGCCCTCGCTCCGTCTTACAGCTGCTGGGACAAGTACCGCAACCCCGGTGGCTCCGCGAGTGAATCAGCGCACGATTATTCTCCCCTAGTTCTGAGGTCAGACGTCTGCAACCAGTTTCAACCGGGTGTTGACAGGGCCGTGCTCCCTCCAGCCTCTCCAGGGGGGCATCTGTTTCCTTGCGTCTTCTAGCCTCCAGAGCGCCCGTCCTGGGCCGCTTCCTCCACCTGCAAAGCCGCAGCATGGCCTCTTGCTTCTGTGGCTGTGCACGTCCTCCCTCCCTCCCTCCCTACCATCAGGACGGCTGGCTTACGTTCGGGGACCACCCAAATAGTCCACAATACCCCCCATCACAATGTCCTTAATTTAATGGTTTATGGTAGCCCAGATATGGAAACAGCCTAAATGTCCGTCAGTGGATGAACAGATAAGGAAATGTGGTACACAGATGTGACGGAATACTATACAGCCTTCAAAAAGGAGGAAGGCTTGCCTTCTGTGACAATACAGATGAACCTGGAAGATGTTGTGCTGAGTGGAACAGACCAGACACAGGATGATGCCAGCGCTGCACCATCTCACTGCTGGGTGGAAACTGAAAAAGTCAAACTCATGGAAACAGAGAGTAGAACCGCGGGTCCCGGGGCTGGGGTGGGGAAAGGAAGAGATGCTGTTCAAAGGTGCAGAGTTTCAGTTATGCAGATGGATACATTCCAGGGGTTTAATGCATACGTGGCGACTGTATTTAATAATGTTATATCATACCCTTAAACTTTGCTGGGAGAGTAGACCTTACATGTTCTCATCACACACAAAAGCAACTATTCCAGGTGATGGGGTGATGGATGTGTGGACTAACTTGATCGCGGCAATGATTTCGCAATGTACGTGTATGTCAACACACCACGTTACACATCTGCATACATATATGCAATTTCATCTGCCAACTGTTTGCCAATAAAGCCGGGAAGGGGGTGGAGAAAAGATCCTTAATTTAGTCACATCTACACAGTCCCTTTTGACACACACGGTGACGTTCACAGGTTCCGGAGATTAGGATGCGGATCTCTTTGGGACCAGTGTTTAGATGACCGCGTTCTCCCCGAGACTAACCCCAGTTCTCTTTTAGGATGAGAAGCAGAGGACACACAGCCCTCCCTTGAGAGCTGGAAGACCAAGACAGGACCACAGAGTCCCTTCCCTGGCCTTGGTTCTTCTCGTGAGCGTCGGCGTGGAGAAGGCCTGGCACCGTGGCAGTGGCTGAGATCCCAGCTCCAGAGCCAGACTCCCGGGGCTGCCTCCTGCTCTGCCTTCCCAGGGGGGACCATGAGTGGGCTCCTTTGCGCTCTGTTTCTCCGGCTAGAATGTGGGAACAGCAGTGACACTAGTGTCTGTTCCTGTTGTGTCTGTTCTGAGGATGCAATGCATTAACATGCCCGGGTTTCCAGGGAACAAAGCCTGGGACACGGACTCAGAAGCAGGAGGGCAGGGGCTTTGCTTGGGGAGCGATCCCTGGAGGCAGGGTGAGGGAGGGAGCATCGAGGCAGGACACGGGGACGGGGGAAACCCAACAGGAGGTGTGTTATCACGCCAGTTAACGTGCCGGGCGACGTGCGCGAACCCCACTGAGCCCCTCTGAGGAGCCAGGCCGAGTGCGCCTCGGACCCACCCCGCACCCGAGAGCGAGAACTGCCAGCATGGGGTTCGCGGAGGAAGCACCCGGGGTGCACCTGCCCAGAGCGAGGAGGGCAGGGTGGGAAAGGGAGGGAAGCTACACAAGGATGGTTCCAGGTGAGGTGTAGCTGGAGAGTGATCCAGGCCGCACAGTCTGTCCCTCCTTGGGGCAGAGGCTGGGCTTGTCACTGGGCAGAGAAGCAGGACATCCTTCCCAGGTCACTCTGAGGGGCACAGCTCCCGTCACCGAGGCGCCGTCTTGTCCAGAATGTTCAGGGTGTGTTGTCAGCAACGAGCTTCAGCACCTGTGCCGGGTGCAGCAAACCAATAGCAGGGACCCCAGGAGACGGGGGCAGAGCTCGGATAGCATCTGTTGTAGCGGCACCTGCTAGACTCAGAAGCAACAAGCAGCCGCTCCTCTGTCTACACTAGGACTTACTCCCGCAGCAGCGACCCCCAAGCAGCCCTGTTGCTCCCCTCTCCTGCTCCGCGTGCCGTCCCCGGGGCTGCGGAATAGGATGAAAACTCGCCCGCCCGCCCCCCCGTTTCTCTCTCCGCTCTTCGCAGGTTTCTGACAGGTGCGACTACGTCTTCGTCAACGGGAAGGAGATGAAAGGCAAGGTGAACGTGGTGGTCAACTTCACCTACCAGCACCTGAGCAGCGCCCTGGACGTGACGGTGTGGGTGCCGCGGCTGCCGCTGCAGATTGAGGTCTCGGACACCGAGCTCAATCAGATCAAGGGCTGGAGGGTGCCCATCGTGGCCAACAAAAGGTAGGCGCGTCCGTCGGACTCCGTAACAGAAACCGCATCGGATGTGCTTAGGCTGAGGAGGGAACTTACGGGGTGGCTGATTTCAGGAATGACTGGACCTGAGGGTTCTCACGATGTTAAGGACTGAGCCTCTCTCCGTCTCCCGGCTCTGTCTGCCCTGTGCTGGCCTCACCCTCCACTGGGCGCTTCTCCTGCGGCTCCACACTCCCATCCTGTCTCCTCTGCAACGCCAGCAGCAAGGACACCCTCTCCTTCCCAATGGTCCCAGCAAAAGTCCTGCATTTAAGTCCCATCTTCCCTTGGTTGGAGTTGTGTGCCTACCCCCTACCTAGTTAGTGTAGCCAAGCGGATGGAACAGAGTGGGTAGCTAGAATTCAGCCACGGTCTCCTGGCCGGAGCTGGAGGAGAAATAGGAAGAGTCACCCCTGCCTGGACTGATGGCTCAGTTCCAGGACAAGGGGAGACTGAGGCAGGGAAGGAGCACACAGCAGACCTCCACTGGGTGGGGGGGACAGATGCCGCCTGACCTGGGCTCCGAGCTCTCGGCCCTGGTGAAATGAGGTCCGAGCTTGTCCTCCTGTGTCTGATGCATCGCTCTAGTGGTGTTTGGTAGTTGTAAGAGTCTCCATCATCCGCCGTCAGGTGAGCACCAGGTAGAGGGAGCCGTGGAAGCTCCGGCTTTCGGCTCAGAGACCTTGTCATCTCGGAAGACCCCGTGTATGAGGACTCATGCCTTAGCCACAGGTAGAATGCCAAGAGTGGTATGTGCAGAGTCAGACAAGGAAGTGTTCCTGGCGTCTCTGTATTCAGCAGGGGTGGAGAATCGCACTTATCTGGGAAGTGACATTTATGTCCCTTCCCCTGGAAGTACACGCTTTAGTCCTCATGAGCCCTGGAGGCCGGGGTCTCACGTAGATGGCTTCAGCAATGACCCTTTCATAAATTGCTGGGGTGTCTGGTGTTGAGCCGGGAGCCTGAGTTAAGGAGTCCGGACTATTGACACCACAGGGCGGGGAAGCCGCAGGGAAAGATTTACCAAGGAACCGGCTGAGTCTGATGGGGGCATGTCCCAGACGCTGCCACAGCTGTCCGGTTCAGACACGGCAGCAGAGGGTTCTAGAGGTGAGCAGAGCCGCTGTTGCTCTGAGGGAGACCACGGTGGTGCCACACGAGGCCAACGGCACGAGAGGCACCTGCTGCTGGGGGAGCAGCTGACATCTGTCCCCTCAAACCATCCCGGCCTCGTCCGCCTTTCTCCTCCCGCTTTGCCTTTCCTTGGACTCCACACCCACGTCCTGGGTGTGCTGGTTTTTAATGAACATACTAGTCACCATCGCTCCATCATATTCATTATCTATTGCTGAATAATTTAGCAGCTTAGCCCAAAACTTATTGGTTAAAAATTATCCAAAAACTTAGTGCCTCTTAAAAGAATAACATGTATTATTTCGCAGTTTCTGCAGATCAGGAATGCAGGTGCAGCTTTGCTGGGTCCTCTGAACTGGGTCTCTCCCAGGCTGCGATGCCGCTGTCAGTGGGGCTGAGGTCTCATCTCAGGGCTCCCACGGGAAGGATCTACAGCCGGGTCCCTCACGGGGGCGCTGGCAGGTCTCAGTTCCTTGCCAGCTGCTAGCCAGAGGTCACTGTCAGATTCTGGCCAGGGGGACACCTCCACGGGGCAGCTTGCTTCACCAGAGCAGCCGAGCTAGAAGAGTTGAGGGCAGAAAGCACAGGCAGGACGCAAGGCAGAGTCTTTTAAAATCTAACCGTGAAAGTGACCATGCGATCACTTTGGCTGAAATCTTCTCATTGCAAGAAAGTCACTGGGTGCAGCCCTCACTCGAGGGGAGGGGATTTCACAAAGCAAATGCCAGGAGCTAGGGGTGGGGTGTCTTTGGGGACATCTCAAACTCTGCCTGCCACACCAGTCCATTCCGACTGGTCAGTGCTTGTGCCCGACCACTGGTCACATCCTCCGAACGCCACCTCCGCGTGGCCGCCTGTGAACTCCTCGAGGGCGGGGCTTGCGGCTCACTCACCTTCACAACGGTACCCGTCTGCTAACCCGAACTGACTCCTTGGCAGGCCGGCTGGGGACAGTGAGGAGGAGGAGGACGAGGAGAGGAGGGGCCGCGGCTGCACGCTGCAGTACCAGCACGCCATGGTGCGGGTCTTGACACAGTTTGTGGCGGAGGCGGCCGGCGCTGGGGCCCACCTGGCCCACCTGCTGGGCTCAGACTGGCAGGTGGACATCACGGAGCTGATCGGCGACTTCATGCAGGTGGAGGAGCCCAGGATCGCCACCCTGCAAGGAGGGCAGGTTCTGGTCGGGCAGGAGCTGGGCATGACCACCATCCAGGTAAGGAACCCCCGCGGGCAAGGGCTGTCTGTCCCCTGCCTCTGTGCTGCCCAGGTGAGAACTCAGTGGCTTGGCACTGCACGCAACATTGGCTAATTTTAGGTGTGTACATTTAGAGAAACAGTCGGGGAAACTGCGTAAGTGACATAATGATGTGATGAGAACCTTGGAGCCCTGGACTGGCTGCTCTGGTCGGCCGTGCTTGAAACTCCAATGTGTCATTTTCCCCTAACCATGGTAGGTGTCACCGTCTTGGTGAACAAAGCCCTGGAGGTGAACTCACCCCGCCTGAATCGAGGGCGTGAAGGCGGCATCTTCTCCCTCAGCCACTTGTCCTGGCTGAGTGATGTTGCCTAAAAGCTTCCGTCCTCTCGGGAAGCAGCAGCCGACTCTGCCACATCCCCACCCCAGGTGTGGTGAGCACCGGAGCATCTCAGAGACGTGCCAGGGTGGGAACAAAGAGACTGTGAATCCGTTGGTCTAGCAGGTCCCTCCTTCTAGGGAACAGGAATGGAGAGGGCCCACGTGCAGTGCTGGGGGGTTTGAAGCAAACCTTTTTACAGAGCAGTGCTCTGGGAAGCTTGCCGGGGGCTGGTCATTTGCCTTCCCCACGTGAGAACAAAGGAAGACTTTATTCCTCAATAGCTCCCATTTAGAGGCGAGGTAATCATCTCCTTAGGCAACTTGTGAGGTATCTGGGGCAGCTAGCTGTGCGTGAGCAGTCCTCATAGCTGAAACTATGTTGGATCATAAAAGATCTAAATCATCCATCCTGGGATATTGGCTGGTGCGTTGAAAAGATCATTTTATTCAAGGAGGAAAACAGACGGGTTTGGGCTATAGACCAGGATATCCGGAAGCTGAGAAGGCAACCTCTGTGAGGGGAGCAGGCTGGACGTGAGCGGAAAGGTGGTGGCTGATTTCGCGCTTGGCGTTAGAGAGCGATAGGGAGTGGTGAGGACTGTGGCGAGCTGACAACCTGCTACTCACATCCAAAAGCTGCCCAAAGACATGCAAGACCAGTGTGGCCACATGTTACAACTTTTCCAGAAAAGCTGGATACCTATCCTTTTTAATGAAATATTCTGGCTTTTATACAATTATGGTCATTAATTCTATTTTAAAGTATTACATATGGCAAACAAAATATACCGCCCTGTAGATAAGAACTTGCAACCTACACAATAAAGGAAGAAGCTGAAAGACCTGAATTCCTACAATAAATTTGTAGGCTAAACTCATGCTAATGTCTAGAGATTCAGACTCAGGTGAGAAATTGGTATTAACCACTCAGCCAGAGTGATAATTTATGTGCAAAGAGGAAATGTCACAGTATTCAGAAATCATGTATTGGGAAGGAAGAAATGGGCCAGCTTCCCACACCTTAAACAAGAAAATGGAGACCCTTAGTTATTTTATTTATTCCCACTGCATCCTCCTGAGTTACAAATTCACTTGTCCGCTTTCTTCTCGGGACTCCTGTCTCAAGCACGCTGCCATCTGAATGATCACGATTAGACCCAGAAAGCGAAGATGGTATTTAGACAGAAGTACACGGCTTTGGTTCTGGGCTTAAGGAGCCCCGGGAAAACTGTTTTCTCGAAGTACATCTTCATAAACATCACCAAAAACTCGACAAGGGAACTAGGTCAAGAAAGCAGGTGGATGGGAAGGAAACCCATTTCATCCTGGAGGTTAAAGATCCGTGGAGAGCAGCCGGAATCAGAGGAGAGAAGAGCGATGGCTCAGATGCTCTTTGGAAGCAGGATTTCCTGTTCAGGGTCTACATTGTACATAAGCCTCATTTTCCAGGTCATTACAGGTGTCCCGAGGAGAAATGAGACTTGGGGATATAGGCGCCGGGCATAGACACTCAGAGCTGTGCTTATCAGAGTGTAACTGGCACCACAGCATTGAGTGTGGACTCCCGGTGACACGCAGCATCACTGAGATGGTCCACGGACCGGCAAGCTCTCCCCCCTGGGGCACGTGGGTTTTCATGTGCAAGAGAGAAACGTATAAATATATAACTGGGGTATCAATCCCATTGCTCTTTGGTGATGTGAAGATGTTTGAAAACAAATCATTTCAGTAAAATAAATAATTTTAAACAAAATGCACGTTAAATAATAGTAGGACAATCTGTGCTGTAGGAGAATCCCAAAGTTAGCACTCAGATGAGATTGGTAACTCCCGCTACCGAGGGCGACAGTGGAGCATGGCGGGAAATGGAGTTTATTCGGGGGGTGCGGGGTGGACACCAAGCCCTACCTGCCGTCTCCTCAGCACCTCCTTGCTGGGAGGTGAAAAGTGCATTATGTTTTCTCAAGCAAGATGTATGTTTTAGAAGGAGGTGTCAGCAGGGAAGACCCGTTCTCGTCCACTCTGGCTCACTCTGTGTCCCTGCCTTGCACAGAGCATCGCTTGCATGGTTGGAGGAAGCACCAGGACCACAGAAACCTTTCCTTGTCCTGTTGCTTCTGTCCCCCAGATCCTGTCTCCTCTGTCGGACGCCATCCTGGCTGAAAAGACCATCACTGTGCTGGATGAGAAGGTGACCATCACGGACCTCGGGGTCCAGCTGGTGACAGGGCTGTCGCTCTCCTTGCAGCTCAGCCCAGGGAGCAACAGAGCCATCTTTGCCACCGCGGTGGCTCAGGAACTTCTGCAGAAGCCCAAACAGGTATGGAGGCAGGGCCGGAGACACAGCTCAGGTGGGTCACACAGTGGGTGTCTCACACCAGGTGGGTCTCATACCAGGTGTGTGTCACACACCAGGTGGGTGTCCCATCAGGTTAGGCTCACAAAGGAGTGGGATCACCTGCCAGGTCTATCAATCTGCAAAGGACGCCTGTGATGCAGATGACTGCTCTGCCCCATGGTTCCTAGATCCCCCCAACCAAAGATGCAAGAAATAAATGCATACATAAAGATCGCAGCGATTAAAAAGTTACAAACTCCCCGAGGCAGAAGCGCTGGAGCAAAGCTCCCGTGCCCGCTGTGCGGCTCATGCACTCAGGTTCACGCCCTCGGTCTCCCCTGGCCCCACGGTGGCCGGACCTCCACGGCAGAGGGAGGTGGCAGGAGGCTGGGCACAGGCTCAGAGGAGATGCCACAGCCTGTTGCCAAGTCCCTGCAGGAGCCTGGGGACAGTGTGGGCAGTGGTAAGAGACTGGAGATTGTCTCCACACCAGTGACTGCATAGCTCAGGCTGAAACAGAGAGCCTCAGGTGACTCCAGTCATGACTTTAGTTTGTTTGAAACCAGTGTGGCTAATAGAGTGCTCAGTGTGTGTGTGTCTGAGCATGTGTCTTGTGTGTGCACGTATTTGTATACGTGTATGTTGTGTGTATATCTGTGTATTGTATGTTGTGCATATGTATGTTGTACACGTTCTATGTGTGTCTTGGGTAAATATTGTGACTTGTATGGGTATTGTGTTTTATATGTTGTGTGTGATTGTGCTATACTGTGCCCATGTGTATGCATGTGTGTGTGTGATCTGTGTAGGTATCATGTGTTGCGTGTTGTATGTGTGCCTCTGTGTGTGCATGTGTGTTGTGTGTTTGTGTTGTGTGTCTGTGTGTTGTGTGCGTGTGTGTGCTGTGCATGTTTGTGTGTCCACGCAACGCTTTCCAAACAGACGGGACCACTAACAGGGGACTTGTGCGTATTCACCTTGGCGTTTGTTCACCTCTAACAAGGCGAACAGACATCTTTCTTAGAAGGAACACGGAGATGTGGGTGAGCCTTGCCTAACAACGCAGGACAGTAGTCCCGGCCATTCCCTTTCTTTGCACCGCATGATGAGGGACTGTCCTCGCACAGGACACCAGGAGCTCTCTGGTCCACATGGGAGGTTTTTCTTCCCTTGTGGGTCAGGAGCCCGTTTTCCACAGCTCCCCCCCTGCAGGATGAGTTACCCGACTCGGCTGTCCCCTCATGCCCCAGCCGAGGCTGTGACCATGCTCAGAGCGGGAAGAAGCCCTAACTGGGCTTGCCGTGGGGCACAGAGAGCCCCCTGTGTCCCCGCCTGCACCCGTCACGTGATGCGCCTGGTCAGGCATCAGCTAAGCTCAGCCCTCACACTCCGGTCCTTGTGCGCAGGGTTAGGGACTGGAAAACACTTGGAAGTGGACGATCCCAGTAACAGAGACGAATTCTTGGCCAACGCTAACCTCCTTTTTGTCAAGGAAGGGAGCCAGCCAGGAGGCGGGTTACAGACAGCCGAGGAGAGGTAGCCCGAGGTCTCTTTCTGTCTTTACGGGATGATAAGATCAGGCGACGGCCAGCTAGGAGTTAGGGAAGTGATCGGATGCAGCTAGAAAAAGTCCAAAGAGCTCGTCTATTTCTGACGTGCGGAACCACACACGCCACCCCGTGATCTGCTCCATGGTCGGTCTGCAGGGTGCTTAGCGGCCCCCCCACCCCCCGCACAACTGGCTCTGTCGTGGTGGTTTCAAGAAATCCATTGTGCATTTGAATGTTCTGCTCAGATTTCATGGCAGACCAAGAGAACCTGGTAAGTCAGTGTCATGTGCAATGACTTTTGTGCTGAGCCTTGGCCGGGTTTTCCGCATAGTAGCTGGTCCAAACCAACATCTAACAAAATGAGTACTTACTAGATAAGCTGATGGAAGGTGCAGGGGCCACAGCCACATTCGAGGCATCCTGCGTTCTTACTTCCAAAGACTAAACAACACCCCTGTACGACTGACCTCTGTCACAGGGGCCGGTGGGTGCATGAAAGAGAAACCCACTTGGACAGGCGTCAGTGACAAGGGACGTGTTCGGAGGATTAGGGGAATCTCGTAGACCCAGATGTACGACCTTGGAGGAAACGGAAGGTCAACAGTCTCTCTCACGTCCACTCTCTGCCTCCCCTGTTTTTATTTGCGTCTAGTTCATTATCCTCCTCCCGTGGATAAATGCTGTGCGCACACACTTGCACAATCCATCATGGTTGTTCCAAAGAGGGCTTCATTTCCCAGTTTTATACGAGCTCCCACTGCTCACCTTCCCACACCTACCTTCCTTAGTCCTTTCTTATTTGAAATGAGAGACAGAGCCAGAGACAGAGAGGTGGCGGCCAGCTCCATGCTGCCGAGATTGACGACTCTAATGGCAGCTGTCTCCCTCGCCCCGGGCAGGGTCAGGCTGCGTGGGGTGGAGTGGGTTCTCCAAGGGAGGGGGAGAAATGGACCTGACAGTTCCCTGGCAAGCACAGTGACATCTTCATTAAAACGGATGGCTTGCCTTAAGTCGGACCTTACCTCCAGTGATCTGCATGGTCAGGCTGTTCGCAAAGGAAGTTGGTCTAAATCAACAAAGGGAACAAGGCAAGGGGTGGGGATGTGGGCACACCTTGGCCCCGACGCCCGGTTTCCTCCAGCCCGGCTAGGACGAGGGCACGGGGTGGAGGCAGAGACAGACTTTGCGCCAGGGGCGTCTCCTGCTCTGGCCAGCGGGTCTCACCTCGCGCAGACCCATCCCTGTAGACCCAGAGCCTGCTGGGGTGCCCTTGTCTAGACAAGGGGCTCTCATCCGTGTCGTGTCAGGGGTAATAAGTGGGGACTCAGTATGAAAGCAACTTGAAAATGATGTAATAAATATTTTTCATTTAAATGTGTAACGCTTGTAAATGATCCCACTAACCGGTAATCTCCAACGTGCAATCCATTACTGTGCAGAAGGAGATTCAGAACAGCCTCAGGGTCCATCTTGCCGTTAAACCTCCAGATTAAAGAAAAAATAAAAAAGCAGGTCTCATTAGGCAGTGTGCACATCTGCCCTGTTTTGTTGTTAGCATGTTCTTGTTGCTGCTGTATTTTGCTCCTACGTCTTTATAAGAATTCACTCTGTTTTATACCCTTGGTACCTCTTATTCCTTATTTCTCCACTGTTTGAAAGGTTTCTCTTTGTTCTTGTGGCGATATTCTGCCACGATGTGTCTGTTTTGACTTGGTGCTCGGTGAGCGTCTGGCCCGCGTTGATTAACTTATCCTTCTCAACAGGAAGCTGCCATCAGTTGCTGGGTCCAGTTCAGTGATGGCTCAGTCACGCCCTTGGATATCTACGACGGGAAAGACTTCTCCCTGATGGCCACGTCCTTGGACGAGAAGGTGGTCTCCATCCACCAAGACCCCAAACTCAAGTGGCCTCTCATCGCCGCCGAGACGGAAGGCCAGGGTGCTCTCGTAAAGGTTGAGATGGTTATCAGCGAGTCCTGCCAGAAATCCAAGCGGAAGAGCGTGCTGGCTGTCGGGACGGCAAATATCAAAGTGAAATTTGGCCAGAACGACGCCAACCCCAACGCCAGCGACAGCAGACGCACCGGGGCAGGCGTCCACCTGGAAAATGACGTCAGTGAGCGGAGGCCCAAGAAGACCTTGCGGGAATGGGGGAGCCCGGAAGGAAGGTTCTACGGCAGTTCTTCTTCCGTGGGACTCATGGAAGGGAGGGGCACCGCCACGGAGAGGTCGACCTTGCGGAAGCATGACGAGGGAGGCTTCTTGGACGGTGACAGCCACTTGCAGACCTTCCCCATCGACCTCACCAGCTTCCCAGCCCAGGTGGACCTCCCCAGAGGCAACGGGGAGATGGATGAGAACGACCTCATGCAGGCATCCAAAGGGCTGAGTGACCTGGAAATCGGCATGTACGCCTTGCTGGGCGTCTTCTGCCTGGCCATTCTGGTCTTCTTAATAAACTGTGTGGCCTTTGCGTTAAAGTACAGGCACAAACAGGTTCCCTTCGAAGAACAAGAAGGTCTGAGTCACTCCCACGACTGGGTTGGGCTGAGCAACCGGACGGAGCTGTTGGAGAACCACATGAACTTCGCATCTTCCCAGGAGGAGCAAATCACTGCCATCGACAGGGGCTTGGACTTCGAGGAGAGCAAGTTCCTCCTCAGCACAGACTCCCGGAAAGGCATCAACGGGCAGCTGTTCCAGCCTTTAGGAGCCATAGTCACAGACGGGAAAGACCCGAAGAGCGAGCCCCCGACATCCCCTACCTCAAAACGGAAAAGGGTGACGTTCACCACCTTCACCACCATCCCCTCGGATGACACGGGCCCCGCCAGGGACTCCAGGGTGACGGGCGGTGAGGATGACATTAAGTGGGTCTGCCAGGACCTGGACCCCGGGGACTGCACGGAGCTGCACAGCTACATGGAGAGGCTGCATGAAGACGTGTAAGCCAGACACTCATGGACGTCTGTTCTCACCTTCCAGCCTTTAATTCCAGGATGTGCGGCAACGGTGCACCCAGGGGAGAAACGCAACGACGGGACAAGATCAGGGTGACCCTGTCCATGGAGTCTCGGAAAACAGCTTCAGCTCGGCCGGGGAGGCCCCGGGTCAGCACCGGTGTGCCCATTCCCACATTCCGTGTCTTGCTTGAGGTTGAGAGGTTTGTCACGCGTGGCGAGATTTTTAAAACTTGGAACGAAAACAAGATCTGAATCTCCAAGCTTCTGAGAGACTCCAGGAAAGAGCAGCCTCTCTCCTGCCTTCTGTCGTTAAGCAAAGCGATTTGGACACTGTAACGTCCACATGGCTCCAATATTCAATGTCGCAAAGGTCGGAAGAAAAGCGGATTCGAGCTGGGCACGCGTGGATCAAAGGGAGCGAGTGTCACACGACCTGCAGCGGCCGGTCTCGCTGTGAGCGTGACCACAGGCAACCGCGCCCATGCAGCTCCAGGAGGTGGACTGCGCATTGCTATCTCTCAAAGACCACGACAGGGCCAGACCAGGTCATCGACAGCAAGGCAGTTGCTGACCAGTCCTGAAAGGGGACAAGTGACAAAATACCTTTGTAACTACATGCCAAGAGCAAACACACACACACACATCCTCTGAGCAGTTCAGAGCATTTCTTTAATTTGTAAACTAAGGATACTGGGCATAGAATTTCAGTCAGGTTCAAAGAACCAGGCTCTTTCTAGCAAGTTCCCCGTGTTTAAGTTTGCTTTTCTCCTCTGTGTTGCCACCTTTCCAAAAGCTGTTGGTCATCTGCAGGTGACAGTGGGGGCAGGGAGGGGCAGTTTCCAGTATTTCCTGGGTCCCTTCCCCCCACCCCAGGCTTTGTGTCAACTCCCAGGTGATAGCGCACACCGCCCATCTTTGAAGAGACTGGTCTTTGGGGGTCGCTGGGAGAGGCAGTATCCACAGAGGCTCAGCACCAGGTGGTGGCCCTGCCTCACCTTTCTAGACAGGCAGACGAGAGGGCCGTTTTGCGATGGGTCTGTCACCACTCATTGGGGGGGGGTCTTCTGTCCAAGAATTTACCCTCAAGGCTGTTGAGACAAACCTGGGTGTCTGTGTGGAAGGTGCCGGGTGAGCTGGGAGTCCAGGTGTGCCGGGGTGGATCCGGCAGGAAGCCTGCCCACCCCCGCAACACACACACTTGGACAGCATGGGAGCCTTCTCCACCTTGGAGGCTGGGAGGGACGGAGGCAGCAACGCAGGGGGTGGCCGTGCAGGCTGTGCCAGCACCTGGATCTTTAAAGGCAGCCCGGAGAGGCGTGACATTGCTTAAGTTTGAAAGGACTGTGAATATCTCCAAAATCCCCCAGATGCGAAGCCCATGAAGGTGGGGATGGGGGGTTGGAGGATTCTTACCCCATCTCACGCTGGCTCCAAGGCAGAGAAGGGGGTGGGATAAGGGCCAACTCGACATTGTCCTGGGAGAGATGGTGCAGGGTTTGGGGAGCTGGAGGGGCCAAGCAGGCAGTCTCTCTCTCCCTTTCTCCCTTCCTCCTCCTCCTCCTCCTCCCCCTCCCCCTCCCCCTCCTTCTCTCTCTCTCTCTCCCCTTCCCTGCCACCCCACCCCCGTATAATTGAATTCTCCTTAAATAACACATGTGCAAATCCCACGGTTCACCCTCCCAGCCTCAGCCCTCTGCCCTCCAGCTGTGGTGCTATCCGTTTGCCCTGAGACCGGGACTCCCGCAGCCAGCATGCGTCACCTGCTCCCGCCCCCAAGTCTGCTCCCCTTGTTTGCTCAGGTGGTTAACCTGTCACCCCTTTTCGATGACAGTTCTCTGCCTTCAGCAGCCTCCTCATGTTTCTTTCCGTTCTTACCCCCGTGATGCTCCTTTTCACGCCACCGCGCTGCTGCCCGCGCCTGGATCCGTCCACGTGTAGAATGTACTGTAGATTGTAAGAATGTAATATATATTTATAAACCTGCCGACTGTAAATATAAAGTTTGCACTCCGTGGCTTTATGCGTGTCTGTTGACTTTCTACACGCTGACCCCGTCCGAGGGGCTGGCGTCAGTGGCAAATGGCTCTCCAAGCACTGTGGCTTTTGGCCGGTGAAATGCAGATTTAAGGATCCCAGCGAAGTCCAATTACGTCCTCACACCGTGTGCTGCTGTTGTCTGCGATGAGGAGACGTTGACACATGATGACAAAGTGCATTGTGTATTAAGTATCTCTCCTTCAGGACCTGCAAATAAATCACACACGCAACTCTCCCCTAAAAGCCTGCTGACTGATGGCGGTAAGTGAGAACCGTGGCAGGCGGGTGCATGTTCCAGCCTCCCTTTGGGCTGGAGCAAGGAGAATGCTCTGTCCTCCCCTTGGGTCTCAAATGTCCGTGTGCACGGTAACCCCAGGCTGGGTTAAAACAGTTTGATACTTTGTTACATTCCTTCATTAGGTATAGCCCTTATGTAAAGATGCATGTAGAGAGGTCGCATGAGCTCCTTGCATTCGTGCAAAGCCTAGCAAGTGTTGGATCATTCATTCATTCAGCCAGTACTTACTGAGCAGCTACTCTGCGCCAGCACCAGCCGTGAGCCCTGGAGACAGAGCTGTAAGCACAGCAGACACACACGCTCCCGGAGACCTGACTTACAGCTGGTGGGGGGAGGGCACAAAATAATTTTTGTATCATCCTAAGTTTTCTAAAAGACAATAAAACGGGTTACAGAATAGAGAGAACTTGAGGCAACATTAAACACTTTGATGATTTCACCTAAAATTTCAGGACCCCGGCTGCGGGTGCTTTGCTGTAACGAAGTCCACACACCGGGTAGCTTGGACAATAGAAATTTACTGTATCCCTTTTCTGGGAGCCCCAAGTCCAAGATCAAGGTGTCAGCAAGTTGGTTCCTTCTGGGGGGCTGCGAGGCAGACTCTGTGCCAGGCTTCTCGCAGCTCCTGGTGGCCCCAGGCAGAACTTGGTGTCCCCTGGCTTGTGGACACATCACTGCATCCTCTGCCTTCTCCCGGTGTGTCTGGTGTCTGTTTTCTTTCTTCTCATGAGGACACCGGTCGCTGGATTTGGAATGTGCCCTAATCCAGCATGACTTCATCTCACCTTGATCACGTCTGCGAAGAGCCTGTTTCCACTTAAGGTCACGGTCGTCGGTACTGGGGTTAGGGCGTCAACTTGTCTTCCTGGAGGACACATTTCCATCTACTCCAGGGAGCAAGAGGTCCCCTTGGGATGGAGACATTATGTCTTGCTGTTCGCTTTAGAGAGAATCTTTTCCTTGCAAGTGATTTAAAAAAAAAAAAAATTAAGTGGGTTTATGGAAAAATTAAATGGGAGGAGTGCGGGACAAAGTGTGTTACTTCCTAGGAGCGAACAGCAGAGGTGCGTGCGCCTGATCGCGGAACGGCCAACCGGGGCTCCCTCTGTCTCCCCATCTCACCCTGTGCCGGCCCGTTTGCCTCCGTTCTCAGGCGGAGTCACCCCCAGGGCGGCCTCTGGAAGCCCCAGACTCGTTAGTTTCCCAGAGTGCAGACGGCAGCTGTCCCAGCACCTTTAGAAACACCTTCGTCGGCCCCTGTTGGCCACGGGAGTTGCTCACTGAGCACAGATGCGTCCCCTGCCACGTGCAGTGGTCCAGCCCTTGGTCACGGGTGTCTCTCCCCAGCCCTGGAACCTGGGGCAAGGAGGAGGAAGTCCTTACCTGAGCCACGTCACAGGGACTCAGGGCGGGGAAGGGTCAGGTTCCCAGGGCGAAATGCAGAGCCTGTTGCCGTGAAACGGGGAGCAGGTGTCGCTCAGCAAAGCGATCCAGCCCACTGCCCTCTTCCGTTGCCACTTCCCAGCTTCCAAGCTCCCCAAGCTCTATTCTCAGGAGCTTTGCTTTCTAGACGTTTGGGAAGACTCTGGGGCCACATTTATGGGGCCCCAGGAAACTGTGGGCGTGGTGAGGAGTGGGGACAGGCGCCCTTCACAGACAACCCACGCGGGCCACCGAGGAAACCCTCTCCTCTCGGGCTGGGTGAGTGAGCCCCCCGGGGCCAGCACGGTTTCTGCTCTTTCTTGGACAGCGGGACCTTAAACAGCTGTTTGTCCTGATATGCCATCAAGCCCGACCCCCTGTCATGCTAATGGACTCCAACCACTGCCGCCAATGCTTGTCTGACCACGATGAAAGCTGCCCTCTCCCCTCAGCCCCCTGCATGCAGAGCACTTCGAGGCTCTCAGGTGAATCTACTAAGTAGGCAGTCGATGCTTTCTAAGTGAAAATTATCGGGTGACCTTTTAAAAACATGACTCGTGGCCAAGTGTTGTGGCTCACGCCTGTAATCGCAGCACTGTGGGAGGCTGAGGTGGGGGGATCGCTTAGGGCCAGGAGTTTGAGACCAGCCTGAGCAACACAGCAAGACTCTGTCTCTACAAAACATTTAAAAATCAGTCAGGTGTGGTGGCGCACACCTGTAGTCCTAATTACTCGGGAGGCTGAGGCACTTGAGCCCAGGAGTTGGAGGTTGCTGTGAGCTGTGATAACACCACTGCAGTTCAGCCTGAGCAACAGAATGAGACCCTGCCCCAAAAAGTAAAATAAAATCATGAAAAATAAAAACATGATTCAAATCATGTCACTCTCAGCTGAAACCCTCCAATAGATGCCCACAATTCCTAGAATAAAATCCAGACTCCGTGCTGTGACCCAAAGGTCCCATGTGATGTAGGGCCACCTGTCATCCACCCTCATACCCCGTCACCCGCCTGCTCACCCAGGAAGCTCCAACCCACTGGATTCCTTCTGCCCGTTCCTCTAACAAACAAGCTCTCTCCCCCCTCAAGGCCTTTACTCTTGTTGCTGCTTCCTTCTGGAACTCTCATCCCCTACATTTTCACAGATCTGCGCCCTCCTCATCATGTTGGGAGACCACCTCTGAGCAGCCTCACGCCCCTCCTCTTCCAGACCTCCCCCGTCCCTCGTCCCACCCTATGTCTCCAGAGCTCTTAGAGCACGCTGGGATTGTCTTTGCATAGTGTTTGCTTTCTTGCTTGTTGCGTCCTCCCTAGCGTACTAGAATGCAACGTCCGGAAGAGTGAGGATATTATAGTCCAACCTGCTCCCTGCTCTATACCTCCTAGAGTCATGTCTCCAAGAGTCAGCCATCAATACAGACTGTTTTGGGTGAGTGGTTGGATGTTGGGTGGGTGGCTGAGAGGTGGGTGTTTGGAAGGCGGGTGGAGGCTGTGCAGTCCAGGTGGGGGTGCACAGCCAGTTCTGGGCAGTGACTGTGAATGGTGACAGCTGCCACTTCCAGGGGAGAGCGCATGTGAGCTCTCCATGTGCCTGTTGACATGCAGCATCACAAGAGGGAACCTGGATCCCCGAGTCACTGTTGGGCGGAGCGCGGCCCCGCAGGGCACCCTGGGCTCATCAGAGTCTTCTTGACGAGGAGCAGACCTTTGTTCTGCCACACCACCGGTGTACGGGGCACTGATGACCACAGCAGCACCTGATTAACACAGTCGTTATTCGTGAGATGCTGCTTGGCTCAGTGAGCGGCTGGACTCCAAAGAGCAGGTCTGCACATGCCGGTGTGGACGTGGTCGGCAGTGGGGGCCAGATTCGTGCCAAACCGGGCTACTCTCCCCCTTTGGGGATCCCCGTCACCTGAGTGCCAAGGTGTGCTCAGCCCGAGGGAGCAAAACAGATGCCTTGTCTTGAGGGTGAAACAGTCTCTTGGGGCCTCATTGTGACTTTCATTACCCACTGGAGGGAAACCACAGGGGCCTTTCTTGCTGGTGGCTGTGGCTGGCATGAGCTCGTCAGTCTGCTCCACTCTGGCTGCAGCGACGGTGCCTGAAAGCCTGACTTCCCCCAGAAGGTCCCTCTGCAGGGGGCTCTCCCCTCTGGCCTGGAGGCCCTTCTCCCTCCCTCGGAGCCTGCGCGGCAGTGCGGGCGGGGCTGGTGCAGCTCTGAGGAAGAGGCTCCTCCCGGTGGTACCCCGTGCACCTGCCCCGGCTTCCTTGGACACGAGAGCAGCTCCAAGTCAAGAAGCAGCAGCAACCTGACCTCCCTGCGGCTCCCTGTTCTCTGGGAGGGGCAGACGTGAGCAGCCTCCCCGGCTCCAACCTCAGTGTGGCCCCGGCTGCTCGGAGAAAACCTGAGGCTGCCGGAAGTCGCCTGTGTCCTGCTAGTTCTTGAAGGTTTGCGATGCTGAGACCTGATTCTGCAATAGAGCCGGGAAACCAGCACATGCCACTTCCATCCTGAGCTTCCAGTTCCTCACCCGTCATAGGGAGAGGATGTCCCTTGGCCTGGATGCCCCTTGGAAAGACCTTGCAGGTGGGAACAGTCTGCGTGCCCCATCCTATTGTCCCCAACACAGCGGTGGCTCTGCCTGAAAGGACCTCTGAGGACCCCAACTCCTGTGGTTTGGTTGGTGGTTAATTCTGATATTTAAGGCACATTCTTTTCTCATCTGCATGTCCAAAGCTTTTTTTTTTCCTAACTTCCACTCCTGGGCCCCCGGCCAAGCCCCACAGTTGGAGTCTGCGTGCTCTGCTCACATGCGCCAGGTCTTTGCAGAGCGGGCGGGACCTCCGCACACTGGGAGACCAGGCTGCCCCATTACGATGGCTGGAGTGGCCAGGTGGGGGTATCCAGGGACCTTCACCAAGCAGATGCCCTACCTGGCAGGACCTGCTGCTCTTCTAGATGGTTCTCCAGGTTCCCAAGGGGCCTTTCTGGGGCTGTGACTGTCACTGCTATTTACCACCAGGAAGACACTCGCTAGGCCTGCAGGGGCCCCGGGGCAGAGCTCGGGCACCTGTAAGTGAGGAGACTTTCCAAATTATATTTTTCTCCATGGATAAATAAACAAAATCTAAATCCTCCCAATTTTAAAAAGCCTCAGGGAATATGCAAAACTCACTGTTGCTCCTTAGGTATTTGAAAATAACTGTGGTTTAAAAAAAAAAAACAACACAGCTTAAAGTTTAAAATCATGTGAGCCTGTGACCTAGTGAATCTTTCTTCCCCACTTTTGAGATGCTTTGAAGTATATGAAGGTTTTTAAAATAATTTCCCATCTGTCTTGCTGTCCCTCGAATAACCAGACACGATCAATATGTGCCGTTAGAATTTTCCAGTGCGGATATGCAACTGGACACATAGCGCGTGCTGTGTGTGTCGGTGTATAGGTCTCAGCAAGGGGGGTGGTCTGTAACTACTACTACTCCTGTTGTTTGTCCCCGTGAGTGGGTCTCGGTAACTTTGCGGTGGAGGACGGGGATCATTAGGAATTGCAGTCTTGAGCTTCAGGCTGCAAAAGTCAAAGGCATTTTCTCGGAGCCACATGGCTAGCAGGTGGCAGAGCTAAGCGTCAAAACTCACCTCCCAACTCCCCGGCCAGAGATTGTCGGTTAGGGCCGCAATAGCATCCAGCCCCCTTTTCTAGTAGCGCCCCGAATTCCTGGGGGCATCACCTCCCTGCAAGGTGTGCATTCCTGGCGGGACAGTAAAGGCAGCAGCTGACCTTTGACACAGAAGTCAAAGGGTCAACCAGAGACTGCCTGGCTCAGAGCCTTCCTCTCCGCACAGGTGCCCAACCAGCAGGTGCACACTCACCTGAGCTAGGCAGACCAGGTAGATGCTCTTTCTTGGGCCGTTGACTCTCAAACAAGAGACCAGGGACAGGAGAAGCAGATGAAATGCAGCCATGGCAACGGTAGCCGCCTGACCTGGCCATCCCTGCTGGGATCCATTCCTGCAGTGTCCACCTTCTTGCGTCCAAACCACCCTGTTCCCTGTTTACTGCCAAACGCCCCAGTGAGCCGGTGAGTTCCCCGTGGCCCCCCAGGAAATCATGCTTCACTTGCAGGAATGAGCCTCTGCTTGCAACCAAACTTCCTGATTACATCGGTCTCTCTATCTTACACCGCCTGGTAATAAAAGGATGTTTCTGTCCTCCCAGTGAGACATCCAGACCACGGTCAGCCGGGCATCTCTGATGTCCTACGTTTTGATAAGGCCCCATATTCTGCAGGGCACAAGCTAAGCTTCTAGGGAAAAAAATAGAGACATTTATTTCTATTTCAAGAAATAGCTTAGAAAGAAACAGTCCAAGCCTGGTGGGTGTTTATGATTCATGAGGTCATCTAAGGATGCGGGTTCCTCCCACCGTGAGGTTCTTCTGGAGCACTGGCTTCCTCTCTGTCCCTGCCCAACCCCAGCACGGTTGACACCTTGGACCGGCCGGGTCATTCCTGTGGTCGGGGCTGTCCTGCGTGTTCCTGGATACAGGATAGCAGCATCCCTGGCCTTACCCAGCAGGTGCCGGAAGCACCTCTCCCCACCGTGGCAAAACGGTGGCAGGGCCGCTGTCCCCCAATCCCAGCCCCCAGCAAGGAGAGGGGAGGAAGAGGAGGCAGGAGAGCATGAGAAGCTGCCTTCCGGAAGGACGTGACCCTAAAGCCACACCCCTCACTTTCGCCTGCACGAACTTGTCCCTGGTCCTCCCTCGCTGTAGCAGCCATCAGCCATGGGCTGCCTAACGCTCAGGGGTCCTTTGTATTAACTGGGATGCAGGAAGGATGGATTCTGGGGACAGTGTGCAGTCTCTGCCACAAGCCCTGACAAACCACTCTGAAAGCCCATTTCATGGGGTCTCCCAGGGGTAGTGCAGAAAGGCACAAGGGTTCAAGTTGTGTGGGGATGATTGTGTGTGTGCATGTGTGTAACATACATATATGCAACACATATAAAACACGTACATAACACACATCCATATACTTGCATGTGTTCATAGCACACATATATAACACATTGATTGACTGATAGATAACTCTCTCTTTATTGTGTTCTTCAGGGACAGGGGGACCTAGAATGAGCAGAGGTTGTAAGAAAAGTCAGTGGGCATCATCTTTAGCGAGCAAAAGAATGCCCTTCCGCACTGCAGTGACGCCTGTGGGTTCAGCTCATGGCTTTAGGGTTGTCGGGATTTGGACTTGAGCTGGCCGCTACCACTCACCCATTTTACAGAAGAAGCAATTGAGGATTAACAGGAGCAGAGGCTTTGAGGGTGGTCAGTCGCTAGTTTGAATCTATGCCCTTCTACTTCCCAGCTGTGGAAGTTGACTTCCTCTCTCATCCCCAGTGATGACTGCCTTGTTTACTCTCTCGATTATTTTTTATGTGAGATGGGGTGACAATTGCACGTACATCACAGGGTCGTACAGAGGAGTGATGAAATGGTGCACATGGCCTGGCTGTAGGGACCCCTCCGTACACAGGAGTTGTTATCGCTGCAAATATTCACGGATGTTGAGGCGTGGATTGCAGCCTTGGACCATGTCAGTGGTTCCTGAAATTTACCTGGAGAGTTTTGACAAAATATAGATGGGAAAGCCCACCTTCAAGAAATTTTGAGTTGATGGTTTGGGGTCAGAGCCTAGGAGTTTGTGTTTTTAAAAGTTTCCCACAGTTGATCTGATATATGGCCAAGTTTTGGAAGTGACTCTCCAGCCCTAAGATTTTGTATTCCAATACTTTAACTTCAGTCTGCCCTTCCATCTTTGTGCCAGAAATCCCGGCCTCCGTCCCTTCTCTGGCCATTAATAAGCATTTACGACTCTCTGTCATCCTTCCTGCTTCCCGTCCTGATCAATAGTTCTCTTCTTAGCTTCTGGCATCACTCCGCGTGCGCTGGGTGGGCTCCCAAGGTCAGAGACGGGCCAGGAATCTTCTTCTTAAACAATAGCACTGGCCCGCAGGGTTCTGTGTTCCTGAACCGCTTTGCAGTGATGTGATTTAACACAGCCCTGTGCTCGGTGCACGTGGCAGGGGGAGCCGTGAGAGGCCCACTCGGTGGGAAGCGTTGGGAGCTGAACATGCAGAGCCATGGTGAGCAAGTGGGTTCAGTGCAGAGGACGGCTGCTGGCCCCAGACACTGGTGAATGAGCCTCCAGGATCAGATTGCAAGGAGCTCTGCTCCTGTATGGAGCCTGCTTGCAGTTACTCAGATATCTCGCCAAGTGACCCCCAGAAAATAAGACAAGAATTCCCTCTTCAAAGTGCACTAGGTAATTTACCCTACAGTTGGACCTGCACATTTGCGCAGAGACAGATGCAGGCATGGGGCTATTTCTTGCAGAGGTCATGGCAGTGACGAAACACTGGGGACTACATAAACGTCCCTCAACAGGGAACTGGCTGAAGAGTTTATGGGACTCTCTGGTTCTCTGGGGCTGTCACCAGCTTCTTAGGCACAAGGGACTCAGCACAGGCTTCCAAGGCCCCCAAGGGCTGGCATGTGCTCCCCCGTACAGACTCCATGAGTGCCTCCAAGCTTGGAGGACTGTGTGGACTCTACGACCCCAGAGGTGTGGACTGGTATGATGGATTGATTACAAAAGGGGGCTCCAATTCTTCTCCCCACGTGCAATCCACTTATTCCTTCCTTTATTAGTTTAAAATATTTAACTGATAAAGATTATATGTACCCAAGGTATACACCGTGATGATTTGACATAATGTATACATTGTGTATGAGTTGGGCAGAGCTGTCCGTGGTGCTGATTAACGCAGTAGTGAATAAACCGTGCAGTTTTCGCTCATCTAGAGGCAAACCTGATATTTCCACTTGCTCTGAAGAGGAGCAGTTTGGGATTGAGAACACTTGAGAAAAACTGGATTAGATTTCCAAATTGGCCAGATCAAGGTGAAGTTGGCCAAGCTGGAAAAGCTACTGCTGGAGAAAAGGTAGCAAGTCAAAGTTCAAGAAGACCCATGATGACCAGAGGCTTAGTTAAAAAAAAAATTAAAATTATAGAAAAGCACTTTAGTGAATAAATCTTATACAAATTACAAATTCTGCAGTAAACACAAAGGGTATATTTTCGGAAAAGGTTTACATAGGTCTGCTCAGGAGGACGTTCATTCAAAGCTGTTAATTTCACGTGGGAATGGCCAACAAACATGAAAAAGTGCTCAACATCTCCAATCATCAGGGAAATGCAAACCAAAACCACAATGAGATATCACTTAACTCCAGTGGGAATGGCTTTTATCAAAAGGTCCCCAAAACAATAAATGTTGGCGTAGATGCAGAGACATAGAAACACTCTTACACTGCTGGTGGACTGCACACTAGTACAACCCCTGTGGAAAGCAACATGGAGCTACAAGTAGACCTACCATTTGATCCAGCAATCCCAGTACCAGGAATCTACCCAAAGGAAAAAAAGACATTCTATAAAAAAAAAGACATCTGCACTCGAATATTTATAGCAGCACAATTCACAATTGCAAAGATGTGGAAA
>CAUYRT010076329.1:0-10151 GCA_963574885.1 Lepilemur ruficaudatus
GCCTGTAATCCTAGCACTCTGGGAGGCCGAGGCGGGCAGAATGCTCAAGGTCAGGAGTTCGAAACCAGCCTGAGCAAGAGCGAGACCTCGTCTCTACTATAAATAGAAAGAAATTAATTGGACAACTAAAAATATATAGAAAAAAATTAGCCGGGCATGGTAGCACATGCCTGTAGTCCCAGCTACTCGGGAGGCTGAGGCAGAAGGATCGCCTGAGCCCAGGAGTTTGAGGTTGCTGTGAGCTAGGCTGATGCCACGGCACTCTACAGCCCAGGCAACAGAGCGAGACTCTGTCTCAAAAAAAAAAAAAAAAAAAAAAATTCCTACCTAAGTATATGATTAGTGCTAGGTATTACTGAACTATTGTCACATTCCTCCTGTAGGTGGTTTCCTGAAATACATTCTAGTCTCATCAATAGAGTAGGGCATTTTGAAGGTCAGACTTTAAATTGGAGCCTTTCTACTGAGCATACAGACTAGAGACTGAATGCATTCATCTCCTATCTGGTTCTAGTAGGCTAGAAATCAAAATAAGGTTTGTTTCCTGAAGCTGATTCCCAGGGGCTGCTGGCTGCCCACACCTGGCCTGAGGGCGTGGCTCCCTCAGATCTCCCAGACTAGCAGGCTCATTCCCTAAGCCTCCCAACTCCACAAGCACGACAAGGTGGCAGCTCTACTGCTGACCACAGCTGTATTCCACTACTTATATACCACCTTTGGCAGTTATAGGCAACAATTACACTGACAATAAACCAAGAGAACAGCATGTGAAGGCAGGGAGGCAGACATGCGGTAAGAGGCTAACTGACAATCTGTCTGGTCTCAAGGTAACAGACCACATACACAGAGCCAACCCGGTACCTGGTCTTTAAGTACTCTGCTGTTCACTCATTATGCAAATCAGTTCTCAGCCTTAAGAAGTACAGGTTGAGTTTCCCTAACCTGAAAATCCAAAATCTAAAATGCTTCAAAACCTAAAACCTTGACATGGAATAAAGTCAACTAAAAAACAAACAAACAAACAAAAAAAAACCCTAAAACTTTTTGAGTGCTGATGTGATGCTCAGAGGAAATGCTCATTAGAGCATTTGGGATTTCAGATTTGGGGATTAGGAATACTCAATCTGCATTCATTTCACAGAGCTAGTTGGAAACAGAGCATTTCAGACTAAGCATCTACTATTCACAAAGATGTATATTTAACTTAAACACATAAAAATATAATTTGTTGGAAGTCTTACTACATCCACTTTCACATGCCATATGTCATTTATCTTGACCACGATCTGTAAGGTATTTTTATCCCCACTTTACAGGTAAAGCCAATGAAGCTCTGAGCATGCTGAGGTTCACATAGCTAAATAGATGGTGAAGCCAGACTCATTATCAGGAGTTCTGACACCAAATTCAGTAGTTTTGATCCTTAAACCTTATGTAAAACCTTTATTAAGATATCATTCACATGCCATCCAATTCACCCAGTTAAAGCATTTTAAATACAATGTTTAATAATATAAAATGTCGAAAGGATGTTCAGTATTTTCAGAGCTCTACAACCATCACCACAGTCAATTTTAGAACATTTTCATCACCCCCAAAAGGAAGATTTTAAGGCAAAGTACCTCATGCCAAAGCTGACCCATTATTCCCCCCCACTTCTCCCCAACCATGCCCAACACTGCCTCCAACCCTAGGCAACTGCCAATCTCAAACTTTTTTCCTATTACAAAGTAGTACCATCAAGTGTCCTGTCAAATGCAACAAGTCTCTGGAGCAGGGAAACAGGCAATGACCTTTGACAGTGAGCTACTCTGACAGCCAAGCAACACTTACTCGTTGGCTATGCTAAATCCTTTCACATTTACATCTACTGTTTTTTTCCTGACCTCGGATTTTTTTTTTTAAAGGAAGAGAGTAACTGCTCATTAAGATGCAACTTAAATTCCTTACTGTGTTTTGACAGCTCATCATTTATTGAAGGGCAGTGAAAGCATTACTCATTCATGATTCTTAGCAGGATCACTGTCACCAGGCATTCGCTAGGCCTTTAAACAATCCAAACACCATATCGAATGCTCTCTTAATAAGAAAAACTCATGTTAGAGAAGAAATATTAAGACCCAAATACCAGTGTAAGCCTCAGACCCCATAGATCTGACCTCACCAAACAGTTAATTGGTTTGGCTCTCTTATTCTCTGTTGGCCACATGGAACAAAGAGAAGGTCTGCTCTTTGATGGAGTAAGGAGCTGTCTCAGGAAGCAAAAGGGCAGCCGGAGACACACCGTAGCGGAAGAACTGGGCTTCAGGCATCCATGACAGGTCACTGGTTTCATAAACTAAGTGCCACAGCAACAGCTAAAAGGAATATGTAAGGCAAAGCACCCCATGTCAAAGATTATTATTTGGGCATAAAGACTGAGAGTAGAGGCTGGGTATCTGAATATGCCTGTAATCCCAGAACTTCAGGAGACCAAGACAGGAGGGTTTCTTGAGGCCAGGAGTTCAAGAGCAGCCTGCCCAACATAGCAAGACCCTGTCTCTACAAAAAATTTTAAAAATTAGCTGGACATGGTGGTGCATGCCTATAGTCCCAGTTATTTGGGAGGCTGAGGCAGGAGGATGGCTTGAGCTCAGGAGTTCAAGGGTACACTGAGCAATCATCAGGCCACTGCACTCTATCCTGGGCAACAAAGCAAGATTGTCTCAAAAAAAAAAAAAAAATAGGCCAGGCGCGGTGGCTCACGCCTGTAATCCTAGCACTCTGGGAGGCTGAGGCGGGCAGATCGCTCAAGGTCAGGAGTTTGAAACCAGCCTGAGCAAGAGTGAGACCCCATCTCTACTATAAATAGAAAGAAATTAATTGGCCAACTAAAATTATATACAAAAAATTAGCCGGGCATGGTGGCGCATGCCCGTAGTCCCAGCTACTTGGGAGGCTGAGGCAGAAGGATCATTTGAGCCCAGGAGTTGAGGTTGCTGTGAGCTAGGCTGACGCCACAGCACTCACTCTAGCCCGGGCAACAGAGTGAGACTCTGTCTCAAAAAAAAAAAAAAATAGACTGAGAGTAGAGTCAGTGATCACACAAAAGGCCTATCATAATTCTCAGCCTAAACTCCAAATCATATTCACCAGGAGAAACAAAAAAGAGCCTCTGAATGATATTCCCACCAGCCACCTTCTAAGGTCCACTCCTGCAACGGGTCCCATGTGTCACCAAGCCCAGGGCCCCAGTCTATTCAGCACTCTCTGAAGCCACCCTGAGTTCCACAAGGCCACACTGAGTGGCTGGCACTGCAGCCCTGACCTCAAGGAGCTTACAGTTCTATTGGAGAAACAAGCCCCACAGACATATAGCAATTACATATAAGGAATAGAGAACAAATACTCAACTGCATCACCAAGAACTCAGAGCTACAAACAAACTGTACCATGGACAAAAAGAAAGGGTGAATGCAGTAATGAGGAAGACTTAAGAATGCAAACAGGCTAAAAGGGCAAGAGCCCTAGATATTGCTGGGTGTTTTCAAACTCTGCTCCTCACACCCCTTCTCTTCTTTTCTATTTTTGGGTTTCCTATATGATTTCATTTGAAAGGCAGTTCTCAACAGGAGATGAGGGGAGATCACAGTTAGCTGAATGTGTGAAAGAATGCACATTCCTACTGCAGATGTCCCTCCCCCAGGGCATATCCCAACCTCTAAAGGGTTCCTTGAACAAAACATGCTTAAAAACACCTAAGCTAGCTCTTTTTAAGTTGGGAAATGAGACCAAATGAGGTAAAGAGGCTCCCTCAAGGTCACACAGAAAAGAAATAGCCAGAGCCCAGGCCTCCCAAATCCAGGATAATGCTCTTTCAACAAACCAGAAGCAGGTAGGATCTTGAGTGAGCCTTGAAAGCTTCAAAGGATTTGGATCAGCGAAAGGGGCAGGGGAGTAGAGGGCTCTTAAATAGGAGAATGACACTCAGTAGCAGGAGGCTGGCCATGGTGTGGAGCTATCTCTGGTGTGGGTGTATCTCGGAGAGCAGTGGGAGGTGGAGTGGCCAGTTAAGGTCTTGCAGTAGGTGGTCTCAGCACAAGGGGAAGCTAGACAGTGGGTGGACGTGGAAATGAAGACAGACCACCACAGAGGCCCCCACAAAGGGCACTCTGGGCACTGTGACTGGTTTGGAACATGAGTGACTAGGGAAAGAGGGTCAGGCTGGCAGAAGCTGGGAAGGCTGACTTAAAAGAAGGAAGCCAAGCTGAATTGGAGGTCTCACTTCTGAACTTAACACGCTGCCCAAATCTCAAGTCCTTCTAGAAGCCCTTAAGACATAAGGGAAGACACTGTTATGGGAGGACAGAAAGGAAATCCATGAAATCACTCACTGAAAAAGAAAAGTGTTCAGGAAGAAAGGCCTTCTGGGCAGGTGTGACATAGTCCTACAGAAGGACAGCATCCCTGGCTCCAGACATACACCTCAAAGAGTACCAAGGAAGAAAATGCTGGAAGGGAATGAGGTCAAATTAACTCTTGTCACCATCAGAACCTGTATTGGTAGCCCAAAGAACACATGAACATACACACACACACACACACACACACACAGACACAGCTGCAGCTTCTGGGGTGGTAAGGAATAAAAGGAACTACATGCTTTAACATACTACTACTACATACTACTACTTTAACACTTACTACATGCCAGGTACTGTGTGGATTGCCTCACTTGACACTAACAGCAACCTTATAGGCTAGATATTCTTATTATTATTCCCATTTCACATATCAGGAAACTGAGGCTCAGAGAAGTTAAATACCAAGCCCAAATTAACAGTAAGCAAGTAGCAAAGCTCTAATTCCAAAGCCATGCTCTTAACTACCACATTATACTGAAAGTAAAGATGGCTGTGCTGGGATGCATACAAGTGCCAGTACAAAGGTGTCAGGTGGCAATTATGGGACTGTCATTGTCTTATAATTTAAGCTAAGGGATGTGACTAACAGCAGCTGCAGAGACACATGGCATTGCCATCTGTGCCTCCCCCTCCACCAACTCCTCTGGAACTGCTCTATAAACACCGGGTTAGTTGAAGAGTTGGGAAAGCCCTGGAGTAGAAAGACAAGAGACGCCAGGGGACAAATTAGGCGGAGCTCATGGGCTCACTAAGGCCAGACTGACCTAATTGTAAAGCAGCATGTCACAGAAAGAAAGACACCTTAAAGAATATTGGAAAAACTCCTGCATGTCCTAGCAGTAACCCTTGGATTTTATTCCTCAGGACTTCTCTGTCACACATGTGTGCTCATGTCCTATATAAGGCACGGAGACAGATGCTCCAACTACCCAATCCCAATGCACCTGTGAGCCTTTCAAGCTGTCCCTCTTGCCCGCCCAGTACATTATCCCTCCCCTCCCACACCAAATCCCACTCTGAGGCCAACCTTTCCAAGTTCTACACAGCCTTTGCATGAGACCAGATGCTGCTGTGGATTCTGTAGCCGGCCCTCCTGTGTGCCTGCGAGCATTCTGGTGACCTGCCATCTCCCTGACAGAATGTGAAGCTCCTGAGTACAGACTGTTTCTTTGGATTCCTAATTTTGACAGTGTTTAGCAAATGGTAGGTACACAAAAATGTTGCTCAAATAATCTTCCAGTTCAAATTATTATTATTAAGAAGAACACCTGGCAGTTGCTGAGTATCAGCCATGTATCTTGAGCTGGATATACATTGTTTACTTCTTCTCATCCTCAAGCCTGCAGGGAATATGCCTATTCACATGTTACAAGTGAGAAGAAGCGGTCTCAGAAAGGTGAAGTCATATGTCTAAGGCCACCATCAAATGGGCCACGATCAGAACCTTCCAGAACCAAAGTCTCTTCCATGATGGAAAGAAATTAGTGGGACAGCTAAAAACATATAGAAAGAATTAGCCGGGCATGGTGGCGCACGCCTATAGTCCCAGCTACTTGGGAGGCTGAGGCAGTAGCTAAGTATGGGGTGAGAAAAAGAGGGGCCAAAAGACGGTATTCAGAGTCAATAGATAAGGCACCAAGCATAAACATGGAACCCAGCCCAGAAGTCCTTGGGAGATAAAAACATAGGTATCTGCTGATGCCAAACAATTCATCCCTAGGACCAGAGCGCCAGACTCTCTTCTTTAACAAGCTGTCCAACACCACAGACTGGCCCACTGGGGAAAGTGCTATTTCTAGTGGTCTGCATAGACAGGAGGCACATATTCATGAGGAGACCAAGAGTGAAAGGGAAACATTATTTCTCCCAAGTATGAAGACACACTGGGAAGTTCATCTTAAGGAATTCGATTTTACATCTAGAAAAAAGGTAGAAACACAGGAAGATTTTTGATTTGAAACACTGGGCTCATTCACTTCAAGGTATTCTCAGGTATTTTGAAACTCTCTTTACAAAAACAAAAACATTGTTTGAAACTGGGGTTGACAATCTGTCACAACAGAAAAGTAGTCTTCAACATATTTTGTCATCGTGGCCGGGGCTTCCCTTGCTCCCACCCATACAGAAGCCACGCCTCTCTCATGGCTGCAACACCTCCCTTCCCGAGAAGCAAACAACTGACGGCTGAGCATGCCACCTCTGAAAGGCTGCCCACCAGCCAGATCTACAGGAAATGATGAAGGACAGGGCACAAGAGAGAAAAGTGATGACTATTATTTTAGGAAAAACATTTAAATATGAAATCAAAACAGCATGACCTTACAACTGTCTTTGAAATAAACAGAGTTATTACTACCAGAGACAATTTGATTTTACTTATGCTAGTTACAATTTTACTTGACTTGATTCACTCAAATCTTAAGTGAATCATTGAACAGATGTGGTAAATGGACAAAATTTAACCTTTGACACTCATTAGAAATGAGGGAAGAGGGAAAAGGAAAAATAAGTCCACACGATGAAACTAGCAAAATGTCAAAGGTCAAACATTAATAATGATAAAAGGCAACAACTAAGCATTCTCATTAGGTTGGAATTTTAAAAATAATCAAATCATTATCAAATGATAAAGGAACTAAGAAAAGAGGAAAAGAAACTTTCAGAGATCGCAAAAGATATTCTAAGAAAGAGTTACCACACAATGAACTTTCCTGGCATGAGAGCTTGGCAACAATCACAAAACAAAATACTCCATGTTTATTAACACCTTAGCTGGAAAGATTTCTGTACTCTAAGGTTAATAATTAAGTACTTTCTGAAACCATCCAAGTGGCTCTGACCAAAAACTTCTGAATAACATAATAGTCCACATATATTAGAGGCTAACTATGTGCCAAGTAAGCTGCTAAGGGCTTTACATGCATAATTATGTTTAACATTAATAAATGTTCATATATGCCTATTGTATAAAATTAGTATTTTTATTACCATTTTTCAGGTAGAAACTGAAGCTTAAACTGACCTTACTCACAGCTAGTATGAAGAGTTACTGACAAGTTTTTGCTTTCCTTAGAGCTATGATACACGAGGTATGTACAGGCAAACAGAAGAAGGGAGAGAGGCCCTAGGGATCTTTCCATCTCTCTGACAGCTTTACCTCCCCGCAGAGTCCCTCTTCATTTTTACCTGCCCTCTTCTTCCAAAACAAGAAGATTAGAGATTAAAAGAATAATTCCAGTTCAATGCTACCTCCCAAGCTTTCTCAAGAGGTTTATTTTAAATGATTCATTCTAAAGACTTAGAAGACATTTTCACATGGTGCCCATCCACCATAAAACCCACTTCATTGAGAGTAAACTTAGGGTACTGGGCTGAGCCAACTTTGATTTATCAATGTTCCTGAACTTGTGTTTGATAAAAACTCCATCTACCCATGACGTCTACCTCTATTTGTTAAACCTCATGTAAGTTCCCATAGGTGGCTACTATGGGCATAATCCTAACAAAGCCAAAGTCTCAGCTTGAGCCCTTTTCTGAACCCACATGTTCTCTTGTCAAAGGCTGCAAACCTACTGCCCTCCTTGTCCTCTCAAAAAAACCCACATCAGAAGTCACAAGCATAACTCAATAAGAAACTGAGAGTGGTTATCTGCTGGAAAAAAAAAAAATCAAGGTATATGCTCTACTCATATGGATCAGCAGTACCATCTTCAAACATTATAACCACATGCAAGTTATACATTTTTATACATATTACGATCGCAACATGAGACACACACCCATGGACAAAGCCTAGACATACTTAAACATGGGATCATTGCTTTGGTTAGTGTTTCATAGTAAGGCAATTTTACTTTTCTAACTTCTAAACTCTGCAACTTTATTACATAGTCTTTATCATAATAAAGTATGCATTTGTTATAGTGATAAGATTTTTTTGGTCCCTGAAAATCAACTTCTCTCTACAGCACACCATCACATAGGATGGTTTAAAGTGCAAGTATTACAAGAACATTCAGCATCCTGTTGAGGATGTTCAGAAAAAGATTTAGAACTTAAAACTTCTAAGTCCCACAGCCTAAGATTCTGACAGTAGCCTTGACTTTAACACTGGAGATGGAAGCAGGGTGCAGAAGAGAGTCTGGCTCTAAGGCAGTGGCTGTCTGTGTGGCAGCTGTTTGATCAGGCTGCAGGAAATGTTGCTTGACAGAGCCTCATGATTCCTTCTGATGCTCCATCTGCAGAAGTTGTGTGGTGTTGGATCTGACCCAGGGAGATGCCACAGGAAGTACATGCAGGAGAGAAAAAGCAGAAGCTTTGGACAGATCATCAGGCTAATGCCACAGTTAAGAAAGTGATCTTTTTAGGAAGAACTTTTAATGTCTTTTGATAGCCTGTTAAATCACAATCAATAACTTCCATGCTTAAAGGAGAAAATTCTGCTATTAAAAATTATTTGGAAATCTGCCGGGAATCGTGGCTCACACCTGTAATTCTAGCACTCTAGGGAGGCCGAGGCAGGAGGATCACTCAAGGTCAGAAGTTCGAAACCACCCTGAGCAAGAGTGAGACCTCGTCTCTACTAAAAACAGAAAGAAATTAATTGGACAACTAAAATATATATATAGAAAAAATTAGCCGGGCATGGTGGCACATGCCTGTAGTCCCAGCTACTCAGGAGGCTGAGGCAGGAAGATCGCCTGAACCCAGAAGTTTGAGGTTGCTGTGAGCTAGGCTGATGCCCGGCACTCTAGCCCCAGCAACATAGTGAGACTCTGTCTCAAAAAAAAAAAACAAAAAAACCATTATTTGGAAATGGAGAAAAAGTTATGAATTCTTAAAAACAAACAAAAAAAAAGCAATGGATCTAGCCTTTGCTTTTAAAGATATTTTTAAATGCTATGACTGAGGCAGGAGGTTCGTTTTAGGATATGCCAATCTCTTCTTGTTAACATCTATTCACCAAAATCATCAAAGTTAGTGGTCCAACAAAAAAATCACCTCAATAATTTCATCTATTTTGTAGACTGATATATCCCCACTCAATACCTAGAATAATACCTGGTGCTGAGTAAATATCTATTTAACTAATTAACTGTATCTTTGGAAAACATCACCTCTAGAGATTGAAAGAGCCAAGAGTTCCCTGTATCTGCTCAGCAGTCATTGGGTTGATAATCTAACGAAAGCTAAGAAAGAAAATGCTAATAGAGAACACCAATGAGAAAGCACTCTAGTATGCAAAGGCCAACCATGATATAAGCATGTTTCACTAATAATATTCCTTACATTCATAAATATAAGGATAACAGAATGGACCTTAGAGCCAGACTGTCCTAGTTTAAACCCTGGCACCAACCCTTGCTAGCTGTGATCTTAAACAAGGTACTCAGACAGGTGCAATGGCTACATCTGCAAAAGATATAAGAACTAAATTTGCTAATGACATAGTTTTAACCCAAATGCTATTTATCTCTGAGCCATCCTCTGTGCAGAGCAAGTTGGTATCATTCCTTCTTTTTTTCTCCAAACTTTCTTGGCTTCTGACCAAAAACCAAGCCCTACCCCATCCGATCCCGGACCTGCAGCAGATGTGAGGGAAGGAGCCCGGGCAGGACTGCCCTCACTCAAGGCCAGGGCTGCTGGGGGGCGGGGATCTATCTCTCAGTTTGTACATTTTCCATTTTGGAAGTTTGAGTTCCAATTGTTGTAAAACTTAATTTCTCCCCAGTTTTTATATATATATAT
>CAUYRT010076331.1:0-42500 GCA_963574885.1 Lepilemur ruficaudatus
AGACATAGGAACACTCCTACACTGCTGGTGGGACTGCAAACTAGTGCAACCTCTGTGGAAAGCAATATGGAGATACCTCAAAGAGATACAAGTAGATCTACCATTTGATCCAGCAATCCCACTACTGGGCATCTACCCAAAGGAACAAAAGACATTGTATAAAAAAGACATCTGCACTAGAATGTTTATAGAAGCACAATTCACAATTGCAAAGATGTAGAAACAACACAAGTGCCTATCAACATATGAGTGGATTAATAAAATGTGGTATATGTATACCATGGAGTTCTACTCAGGCACAAAAAACAATGGTGATCTAGCACCTCTTGTATTATCCTGGATAGAGCTGGAGCCCATTCTACTAAGTGAAGTATCACAAGAATGAAAAAACAAGCACCACATGTACTCACCAGCAAATTGGTATTAACTGATCAACACTTAAGTGCACATATAATAGTAACATTCATCTGGTGTTGGGCAGGTGGGAAGGGGGAGGAGGGGATTCGTATATTCACACCTAATGGGTGCCGTGCACACTGTCTGGGGGATGGACACGCTTGAAGCTCTGCCTCAGGTGGGGCAAGCACAATATACATTTGTACCCCCATAATATGCTGAAATAAAAAAAATTTTAAAAACACAATAAAGAACATCTAATAGTGATTGCTTATTGCCTCCATGAATACCCACTTAAGTAGGAGGAAGGTGCTACTAAAATTATCCTCATTTTGCAGACAAGAAAAGTGAGATAGAGACAATTTAGATAGCTTGCAGGAAATCACACAACTGGGAAGTAAGGAGTTGGGATTGAAACCCAGGCAATCTGTTTCTAAATGCAGCGGGTTTAACCCCTAGGCTGTATCACAGCATGCCACTGACCTTTTCTTCGGTTGCTTGGAAGAAACATGTGCAAAGCAAGCATGACATAGGGCATCTAACAGAGACTGGACAGCCTCTCTGTAACTGGAAGAAATCTGGTAAATACATGGAGGGCAGCTCAGTGCCCAGATCTCTGTGGAATCAAGGCACAGACATGTGCACAAACACAGGCAGGGCAACAGGATAAGTAGAGAATAGAAAGCTGGCTGATGGGGCAATGACCTCCGGGAATAAGGGGAGGGACTGTTTTTTTTTTTTTTTAAGGAAAGAAGCAAAGGCATTTTAGAAAACCTCCTGAATGTCACATCCTTTACAAGTAAAAATATCCGCCCTGAGTTTTTGCGTAACGGTGTAACACCGTGAAAGAGGTTATGAGGCAGAGCGGTGCAGCACGGATAGGAAGCAGATAAGAAGAGGAAGCAAACATTGAGGTCTACAATGCAAGTGGTAAAGGGAGGCCCCACAAGTGGCATCTACTGACAAAAAGCAATTCTAGGCAGCAATAAAACAAGCAGACCGTAGGGATGTTTTCTTTACAAGACTCCCTCAATTTTCCCAATACGTATGGATCACCAGAAAGGCCCAAGATTATATTTGGAGAAATGCCTTTGAGTATAGAGTGAGGAATTCACATTTCATTTTAGGTGCCGAGGATGGTGAACCTGGAAAAGATAATTCCCTCTTGATTCTCATGGAGGACTCTGGATATGATGCCACTGGTTCTAGTAAGCCACAGAGAATGGTATTTCTTTCAGAGCTGCTCCTTCTACTCATGTCGTGAGCAATATTGAGTTATAAGGTTAGATGCTTCTGGAAAAAGGACACTCAAATGAGAGGATCCTTATTATGGATAAGATGTCATGTGAACTCTCTGCAGGGCAGGTCATTTATTTCGATATGGGCAGATGTCACTGCTCACTAAACAAGAAATGGATTTTGGAACAAGATTATGTGAAAGATACAGTGATGCTAAAGTAACGTTACCTCAAACTGGAGACCCGATCCCAAATCAGATATTTACACGTCAGCAGGAAATAAAATAAGCCTTAAGAATAGATGAATGTTATATTTAGGAGATGGAAAACTCTATACTGAAAACTCATAGGCAAAACAGAATAGTCAACAACAAAAATTGCCAAAGTGAATTTCTTTCCACTTTCTCATTTCAGTGCTCCATTTGATGACATTTTGTTTCATCAATTGCACTTAACACTGCAAAAGTCTTCTCTCAATGGGGTTCTTCTGTAATGAGAAAGGAAAACAATTTTCTTAAAATTACGTGAGACTTAATTAACTTATTGAATGAATAATTTTGAATATCACCAAATATATGGACACCAATCACCTCTAATCTGTTGCCTAAAATGTGAGCTATGGACAACGGACCTCTCAGTTTCAGTTGAAGATAATATTTCCCTCTTAACTTATTAAACTCTTTTAATAGTAATTTCAAATCAGCATGAGTTGTACCACTTCATTCTAAGCGGGGAAAGACAACTTACGCATTTTCAGTCAAAGACTGATGGTTAACTCATCTCAACCTTTACTAACAAAGCAAATGAGCAAGTAAGCTGCTTTAAACAAAAATATAGGCAGCTACCTTTCTAGACCACAGAAAAAAGTCTAGCTATAATAATTTCATAAATACCTTCAGAAGCAAATTTAGTTCAGATATGAGTGGTGATATCTTTTAGAACAACCTCTAACCTCGATGTACATTAGGATTACTTGGTGTCATTTTCAGAAATACTTAATGCTTACATCCCCCTCCCCAGAACAGTAAGGTCCAAAAGCCCTTTCTACAATAATGGAAATTTTTCTTAACTGTCCTGTTCGATACAATGGCCAATAGGTGGCTAATGAACACTTGAGATATGATTAGTGAGACTGAATATTAAATTTTATTTAACCTTAATTGACTTGAATTTAAATAGCCACAGGGTCTAGTGGTGGCTACTATGTTGGACAGCACAGGCATAGATCAAATCAATTATGCTCTCTGGGATTGGGGCTTGGGCACTGGGTAAACTGGTAGGTTTACAAAGATCTCCAGAAGACTCTAATGTATAGTCCAGGTTGGGAATTATTGTAATGGCCCGAGATTCATGAAACTATCAAGGGTGGCAAATTCCTTGAACTTTTTCTAGGAGCCATAAATTTCTCTAAATTCCGCTGAGTATTTGCCATGCACCTTTGCTTCCCTCCCTCCAGCTGCCACCCTCACTTCTTGCATCGCTCCACACACTCACGTGATGGGCACTCTCTCTATATTCCTTCATTGACCAATCCTGTCAGATTTCTCCCACACTAAGGGCATAACATGCTCTTACCTCAAAGCCCAGATTCTCCTCCTTTTCCTTTCTCGTCCACTGGTGGGAGAAATAAAACCTAACGATGCTAACAATTAAGAAATTAAGTTCCTAAGCTTGTACACTCATAATTTTAAACTGCTTTTCACTTGCACAAGCTTGACTCACATGCCTCTTTCCACAAGTTCTGCCATAGATGTGATAGGGAAGATTTCTAACAGTAGTACTGCTAGGCAGCTCATTTTGCGGCTGTTTCATTCAAATGGGATGCAGTGTTATAGCACAGGTTACAAGGAGAGCTCTGTGGTCCAACTGCCTGGGTTTGAATTCCAGCTCAGCTCGTAACTAGCCATGTAAGTATGTAACCTGTCTAGGCCTCAAGTACCTGCTCTATAAAGTGGAGATAAAAATAGTCCTGTAGGGAAAAGAGAGCAATGTATGCAACACCCACGATGAATGAGACATGGGTCTCTTGTAGACCTGAATTTTGATTCCTCCCCCATCCTCCCACACCGCCTCACCACCATTTTTTGGTGAGTAAAGCAAATAACAGGGCAAACTTATGGAGAAGAAAGTCATGAAATCCATAACAGTGTGCTCAATTAATGTGACAATATGAAGACCATTTAGAAAATGGTTACAAGAAAAAATAAATTATATGCTAATCTGATTTTTAAAAAATATTGAACTTGTTTATTTTAAGGAATTTCCATACTGCCAGTTAACATTAATAGGATGGATAAAGAAGTGCATGGTATTAATATAAATATAGCCAAATATAATTTTATTTGTAAAAAAAAAGTAAGACTCAGAATTCCAGAATTCAGTGATACGAACATAAAGAACATAACGTCCAATGTTTATGTTTAGGCACATAATCACTTTGTTGACCTTTGGTAGTTTCAACTACTGTACCCCAATAACATGTTCTGATGTTATTTTCACTCACGAGCACTATTGATTTATGCATGTTCACATTTTCTGTACTTAGTTTTGCTGCCTTCTTCCATGGCACAGGGAGGCCATGGAACTTGTCCCAGGACACAGATGGCAAGAGGCATGGCTAGGATTCAAACTCAGGGACTTTACTCCTGAATTTGTGGACCTAACCACTATCCTTTGCTACCTTTCCACATCTTTCTTTCCTATTCAAGAAAGTTCATCAGAATGACTGCAAATGTGAGGTAGTTCTAGGCTCACCTCAAATCCTCTCTCGTTTAGTTTTCTTTAGTAAAATTCTAAAGTTGTAACTTACCTATTATGGGTAATAAAGTACTTCTAACACATTGATTGAGGCATGACTGGACCTTGAGGTTGCAACTACTGATCTAGAGCAGGAGTAGACAAATGACAATGGCCCAATGCCTGCTTTTGTAAATCATTTTAGGGAATATAATCATACCCATTCAATTATGTATTTTCTGTGCCTGCTTTCCCAATACAATGGCAGAGACCTACAAAAAAGAAATCACCAGACATGTGACACAAGAGATGACAGTGTTCACATTTCATGGATAATTTCACTATTTCAAATAGCAAAGGAGCCACATTTTTAAAAAAACTATCATTATAACATCTAGGTATGTATGAGCAAATGGGTCCATAGAGATCACTCAATAGATTTTTTTTAATGCACACGATGAGAAAAAGCTTAGGAAAAAATGAAATCAATAGCATGGATTTCAGTACTTAGTATGAGCTACTTATTAGGAATCAGCATTTCTTCCAAATATTCTTGAAACAAAAGACATTCATAATAGAGTGGTGCCTATGAAATCCACTATGGCCAACCTGAGAAACTTCTAATGAAGAACTACAGACAGTATAGAGTTCTGTCAATGTTAACTTGATTTAAGTATCTCTACATTTATTATACTTAATGTATGACAAGTAATAAATATGTATATCTTGACTATTACATATGTATTATATCATATATATATGACACATTTACATCTTACATAGACAAATATTTATAATAAGTGTGTGATAATACACATTGGGTGTTTAAAGGGCTATATATACAGATGTATCTTGCTTTGAGTAAACCAATTATATGAAAATATATACAATAAAATTAAGGGCAATGACTTTGTGGTTCAAATACATCAGTATGGGTTTCCTGCCAGTCATTTCTCACATTACTCCTTATGTCTCTTGTCCTCACACCTGGAAAGTCACCAGTTTCTATGGATTCTACCTCCTTAAAAATTGTCCTTTCCTTCATCACTTCCTCTCTAAGACAATGTCCACCAGCACTTCCACACTCCTGCAGGATATTTAAAGCAAGACTTATTTTGTCCCTTCCCTTCTGAAAACCATCAATGAGTCTCTTAGCTTTCCAGATGAAGTTCTCAACTCTGAGGTGAAAACACAGGTTGGTCAAGATCTGGCCACTGCTTAGCTCTGGGGCTCCACCAAATCTCATTCACCTCACATTCCTTAATTCCAGCCACATGGAAGAGCCCAAAGGACTTCACCCAGGGAGTGCTCTCAGCCCAAATGCCTTCCCCATGTCCTGGATCATTCAACTCCTACTCACCCTACAACGCTTAAGGAGCATCACCTCCTCTGAGAAAACCTCTTGTGCCCCTATAGGGACACTGCAAATGAACCATCACATTAACAAGCAAATCATACCATCTGGAACACAACCGAGCTTCCTACAGAGCTATAAGGAATGCACTAAAACATGTCCAAAGGAAATCCACTTCATGTTTGTTAAAGAAGTCAAACTTGCTTCGTTTAAGTCCCAAATGACCTAGACACTTGAAATGTGTAGACAATCACTTGTGGTGTCTCATTGAGGGAGGGAAGAGGAGGGTTGGGAATGTTCAAATGTCAGTTATTTTCCCAGAAAACTCTAACATCATAGATACGTCCCTCCTATGTAACCATCACACTCACCTCCCACCCCACCCGCCTCATATCTCAGCTATTTTCTTGATTCTTTTTTAAACATTGGAAAGCTATTTGATTCTCTATGTTGTGCCTTCTCTCCCTGGCTACACCGTACATTCTGGAAGGAGAGAAACAGCACTTAGAAGAAAATAGCACCTGCATTTTGTGTTTTTCCATATTTGTTGGTTGAAAGAAAATTTGGGGGAGAGTAGTACTTCTGTGTCTATACAAAAAACTATTTGTGTCTGTTAGCATGAAAGCAAGACCAGCAGGGAATACTTATATTTAGGACATTTGTTCTAAAATAGCTAAAATCATTTCCAGTAAAAATGAAAAAACAAAACAAAAAACCAACAAAAAAGCCCTTCCTTCCTGGCTTTTAGTATTAAGTGTCAAACATGTAAAAGGGGAAATTGAAAAGAGAAACCAATTTACAGAATGACACCAAATGCCAGGTATGACATAAAAACAAATCATCTGTGCTAACTGGCACACATCTGATTTTTTAGTTTCTGTTTTTCAGATTTATTCTTCAGAAATGTTTTCTCCTCAATATAAGACTTTTAAAATGTTAAATGAAAAAAATGTTTCACAGACCCGGATAAACATTTTTGCTTTGATATATGGAAAATAATGCTTCTTTTGAGCAATGAAACATACTAAAAGTTATGTTTTTTAGAAATAAATTACAGTAAAATAATTGAGGATCTTGGAGAGTTATAACTAATGGGAACAATTTTTTTGAGATAAAATTCACACACCATAAAATTTACCATTTTAGAATGTGCAATTCAGTGGTTTTTTTTTTAGTATATTCACAGACACATACAATCATCATCATCACTAATTCTAGAACATTTTCACCACCCCAAAAGGAAAGTCCATACCCATTAGCAGTCACTTCCCATTTCCTTCTCACCCCAGCCCCTGGGAACCATTAATCTTTCTGTTTCTATGGATTTGCTTATTTTTGACTTTTAATAAAAGTGGAATCAAACAATATGTGGCCTTTTTTGTATCTGGTTTCTTTCACTTAGTATGTTTTGGGGTTTTATCCATTTCATAGCATGTCATTACTTCATCCCTTTTTTTGGTGGGACAATATTCACTGTACGAATATACCAAATTTCATTTGTCCACTCATCAGTTGATAGACATTTAGGCTGTTCCTACTTTTTGGCCACTGTGAACAAAGCTGCTGTGAAAATTCATATCCAACTTTTTGTGTGAACATAAATGTTCAATTCTCTTGGGTACCTAGGAGTGGAATTGCTGGATCATCTGTTAAGTCTGTATATAGCCAAATACAAAACCAAAAAACTTAACATGACTCCAAACACCAAGATTTGAAAATTTATTTTAGTGCAAAACTGATTTTCCACCTCATTCTGTTCACATGAGATGTTGATATCATCAACTGAAAGCAAACCTATCCAATGATTTCCACTTCATACAGATCAGCCATCAGAGCTTTTGCCAAGCTGTAAGAAGAAGACATCTTCAGTTTCTTTTTTTTTTACAGGATGATGACCACGAGTGGCTTGATAACTTTAGAGGTTTCTAGTATTCATTAAAAAAAACAAAAAACTGAGCCACGTAATAGCTTCTACCATAAAGAGTAGACAGACTAATTTAATTCTTTATGTTCATATTTTAATTCCAAAGACTAATTGTTGACATCTAGCATGGCAATTCTACATGTTAAAACACAGTTCAGAGTCTAGCTCCTTTTAGAGAGATATTTTTGCTTATATCAGGAGAGAAGCTAAAAATAAAATACTGCACCGAAGTTTGATAGCCTTGTTTTATTAATATTTACTTTTGTGTTCTTTGACTTTATTGTTCACTGGATGAGGACAACCCCATCCAGTGAACTTAATACCTCTTACAAGATAGTTATTCCATCCTGCCAGAGTTGATAGGGTCAGAAGCAAATGAACAAGAAAGATAATCACTTGAGCATCTTTCTGGCTGTACAGAACATGACCCCACAACCTCCAGAGTTGAGAAACGGAGAAAGCCACTGGGACCGATAGTGCAGAACAACGGCCCCCAAAGATGTCCACACCCTAATTCCTGGAACCTGGGAATATGTTGCCTTGTATGGCAAAAGGGACTTTGAAGATGGGATTAAGTTAATAACCTTGAGATGGGGAAAGAATCCTAGATTATCAGGTGAGCCCAGTGTAACCACATGGGCCCTTAAAATAGAAGAACCTTTTCCAACAGAATTCAGAGTGTGGGGGATGTGTCTACAGAAGAATTATCAAAGAGATGAAACATTGTGGGCCTTAAAGATGGAGGAAGGAATGTGGGTGGCTTCTAGAGCCTCCAGAATTCTCTCCTAGAGCCTCTAGAAGAAGCACAGCTCTGTCAACACATTGATTTTAGGCCAGTGAGACCTGTGTCAGATTTCTAACCTATAGAGCTGTAAGATAAGAAATATGTAATGTTTTAAGGCACTAAGTTTGTGATAATTTGTCATGACAGTGTTAGAAAACCATACAAAAGAGATCAGGAAATTTCTATGTCTGCAAGGGACTAATAAATTATTTAATGCAGGATTTTCCAAATAGTTTCATAATCTAATAAATTTGAGAAGGTTGTGAATGGTAGCTCCACCTTAAAGAGTCACAATAAACAAGAAAGAATAATAGAGAAGTTCTGCAGAAGGAAAATTATACCTCAGAGTACCTCCTAAATACATTTGCTATAATCTCACCTCTTTTTTTTTTATTTTCAGACCATCTCTTCATATTGCTCAGATTCCGTAGAACATAGTTGGGACATGCTGAAATAATCCCACCTGCTCAGAACCCAAGTCCCAAAAGGAAGAAGTGATAAGCCAAGATGGCACCTTAGTAACATAAAAACACAACACTGGCTTCACACTCCCCATCTGGAATCCCATCCAAGATGCCACTGTGTCCCACTGTCCCACTGACAAGAGGAAGACTGTTTCCTGGTGCCAGTGTTTATTAAAGTTAGACCTTTGGTAGGAGAAGTGGGTATCAGGCAAAAATCAATCCAACAAACATCCTAACAGATAAAATTCTCTACTCAAGAATATCAAAAACAATATGGTTGCATTAGCATTGAATATATTTCATTATTTAAAATAAAAGTGTTCAACAAACTGCTAAAAACTTACTAATTTCATATTAACAGAGTAATGCAATAAAATATTTCCCCACAGTGATTTATCCTGTCCCTAAAAATGCCTAATTGTGCCGCCAAAGTCCATTTTACACAAATTCTGGTTTCTATAAATGCTAACTTGAGAAGGAACAGTGAGAGACAAGCAAATGCCTTTGTCTTCCCTCATAGCACTTAACGCTTTCTCCACATTTCCCACTGCTTGTTCCAAGAGCTATGAGCCCACTGTCCTTTGATATTTGTCAGATACACATTATCCACATCCTTTTCCAGAATACACAAATGAAAACGTTTTTCCCACTCTTCTGTTTTTTAAATAATAATAATAAAGATCACAACTAATAAAACTAACAACTTCGAACACTTATTTTGTGCCAAAGACTGTGCTAAGTGCCTCACATTAAGAATTTCATTTAATCTTGATGATAACCTACTGGGGTAAGTACTACTATTAATATTAACATCTATATTTTATGGATGAGCCAAGAGAGGCACAGAGAGTTCAGGCACTTTGTCTGAGGCCGCACAACAAGTGGTAGAGCCAGAATCTGAACATAATCTGATTTAGAGCTAGGGTGTTCTGTAAGCACTAGCCCAGTGGTCCTCAACTGAGGGTCATTCTTCCCCCTCACAGCACATTTGCCATTGGCTGGAGACATTACTATTGGTACTTCCCCCCGCAGCTGTTAGAGGTCAGGGATGCTGATCAACATCCTACAGTGCCCAGTACAACCTCCACAACAAAGGATGATCCCATCCTAAATGTCAACAGTTTGAAGATTAGGAAACACCACCCTAGCCTAATGTCTGCCAATGGCAGGGCATTTGGGATGGGACATTTTGTGGTAAGACATGTGAGTGATTCTCATTTCTAGGTTAGAAATCTCTATCTCTAGGAGGTCATCTCAACCTGTGGTGGAGGGTACTTAGAACCATAGAGTTCATTTGGTGCATATTCTCATAGCATTAATTTACTCAAATATTTAAGCTGGTAGTTTCACCCTATGGCCCGGTATCCTTGGATGCTAAGTAATTTTATCTTTTTGCCTTTCAGTGGACACGTGAAAGAGGCACTAGTTCACTAGATAGTGTCTGAAAAGGGCCAGAAGGAATATTCTGGTTTTCATTAGCCTTGCCTTGTACTCAAGAAAACATAACAGCAGTGTCTGCATCATAGATAATGAATGGCAATAGCAAAGGGATGCAACCACAATAGGTTACCTGGGATCCAAACTTGGCTTAAAAGTCAAAATATTTTGGCAGAGCAGTTCTGCCACATCTACTCAAAATGTATTAATAACTGTGCATACCATTTGACCAGCAATTCTATTTCATAGAAATATTTACAAAATGTGCAAGATACATTTGCAAAGATGTTCACTTCAATATCTACCATCTCTGATAGCAACAAAAAGGTCAACAATAAAAACAATAGAAATGTGTGCATATCCATATGGTAGTAACATTCATCGGGTGTCAGGCAGGTGGGAGGGGGAGGGGGGATGAGTATATTCACACCTAATGGGTGCTGTGCGCACTGTCTGGGGGATGGGCATGCTTGTAGCTCTGACTTGGGCAGGACAAAGGCGATATATGTAACCTAAACATTTATATCCCCGTAATATACTGAAATATATATGTATGTGTATATAACAATTGCCTGGGTGTGGTAGTGTGTGCCTGTAATCACAGCAACTCTGTAGGCTGAGGCAGGATTGATTGAGCCCTGGGGTTTGAGGTTGCAATAAGCTATGATGATGCCACTGCACTCTAGCCTGGGAGACAGAGTAAGACCTTGTCTCAAAAATAAATAAATATTAAAAAAAGTTTCCATAAAAAAAAATGTGTGCTAAATATGTGTGCTAGAATATTCATATCAGCATTATTTGCAACAGCCAATAACTGTAAACTACCCACATGCCCATTAAATTAGAATGGATAAATTGTGGTATATCCACATAATGGAAAACTATGCAGCAATTAGAATGAGAAAAACAAAAAAAAAACCTCCAATTACCCACAACAATATGTATGAATCCCATAGGCAACATGTTGAATAAAAGAAGTGTGACACAAAAGAGAACATGCTGTATGGTATCAGTAATGCCATGTACAAAAATAGGCAAAATCAATCTGTGCTATGCAAGGACAGAAAAAGGGTTACCTTTGGAGAGAAGTGAATGGAAGGGAGTCCAAGGGGGCCCTATGGGATGCTGATCATGGTGGTTCTTGATATGGCACAGGTGTGTTCACTTTGCAGCGATTCATTAATTTGTAAACTTATGATACACATACTTTTCTGCATGTGTATTATAACCTACCTATATATAATGCATATTATTAACAATAAATATAATAGGATTAATTTCATTACGAATTAATTATATATATAGATCTTTTTAAAGAAATATCAACAACCTAAGTGTCCATCAGCAGGCAAATGGCTAAATAAACTATGGGCTATCTATTCAATGGAATTCAGTGCAATCATGAAAAAAACGAAGTAGCTCTCTCTGAATAAACTTGGAAAGATGTCCACTGTATATAAAGTTAAACAAAGAAGTTGCAGGCATAAGTATGTTTATTATAATTTCACAGAAAGAACTGGGGTCATATTCTCAAATGGTTACCAGTAGCTATCACTTGAAGATGGGATTCTTAGGGACATTCTGCCTAATGCATTTCTATATTGTTGGAATTTATTTATAAAGATGTATTATGTTTGTACTGAGAATAAAAGGATATTTAGAAAATCACGATGAACAAAATTATCTTAAGTTTGGAATGGCTACTATTTCATTATCCATGAAGATGAAGGGTTTTTGATGGATGAAGGAAATGATAATGGAATAAACACAGGGCCTTGCCTTTAGGGTTGCTAATTGAACCCAGTGATGGAGGTGGCTTTGGTTTGTTGCTGGCAATCTTAACAATTGATTCAAATTAGCACTTGTTGGCTGAGCTGCTCCACATTCAAATCTAGTTGTGGTGTGGCCACCACAAACAAGATTCTTGGCCACACAAAGAATGTGTCTACAAAATGGCAAAACAACTGAATTTGTTTGATTAAATGAACAAAACCATATACTCAGAGGAAGGAAAAATCAAAACAGCTACACCCAAAGTAATCCACTAGGATGGGTGGTTCACAAAATGCACCCATTCATTGAATCAACATCTTAGTAGCCTCAAGTAGACTCTGTGAGAGATTCAGTTCGAAATGAAATACTCGTGAATACACCAAGAGACCATGAAAAACACTTTTTTTGCCCATCATCAGTAAATGTTTTCTGAGTACTCACTGTGGTTCTGCCATCGTGCTAAAACTGTGTGTGTGATACTACATTTATAATTGCAAATGTCATTGTGTTGAGTGTTCTTAATTCCACCCATAGCACTGAATGGAAATTCACTTAGGAAAAACCAACTGATTCAGGCAACGTAGATAAAACCATGACTTTTCATATACAGTAAAGGTCTAATAGACAGATGTGACAACTAATTTATAAGGTGGAACAATTTGTGTTTCACAGATCTCAATCCTGACAGCACACTATATTCAGCTGAAACAGAATTTCTAGAGGTGGCACATGGCCATCAATATTTTTTAAAGCTCCCCCTGTGTCAGGTGATTCAAAAACACAATAAGAGTTGGGGCCATTGCTCAGACCAATTAAATCAGAAACTTGATGGAATGGGACCCAGACACAAGTATTATTTAAGAGCTTCACAAGTATAAAGTCTATGTTGAGAATCACTGCTTTTAAATTTATATTATAAAAGAAGTGGGAGATGGCCCTTGAAGATGCATTTTGAAGGTGGCCCTTGAACAAACATTTTGTAAAGGGACCCGATACTGTCTGTTCTTGTCTTGTGCAGTTTTGCTAGAAAATAATCATAAGGTGATAGTCTGTCATGTTATAGTTTCAGATGTTTCATGTAAATTTTATATGTAAGGACTGTCCATAAAGTATCCAATCACGTAATATGAAAAATATATTAACAATGGCTGGATTCTTTCTGGACAGCATATGTTAAATATCTCCATGTGCTTTATTCATGTCATTTCATTTGATCCCCACAGCAATTCTATAAAGAACACATTACTATCCCATTTTACAGATGAGGCAAACGAGGCTTGGCAGAGATTCAGCAGCAACCCCTCAGTTTCACAAAAAGTAAAGTCAAGATTCCACAGTCTATATATTGATATAGTGCCCTATACCCTGGAAAGCAGTATATCAATCAAAGAGTGTTTGCTGAACATCTATTATGAACTAAATTCTCTTCTAGGCACTTGGAAGATGGGGAATAAGTGTAATATAGGGCCTGCTGTAGAATAGAGCTTACAGTCTAGCTGAGAAGCTAATATCCTAGGGCCAGGTTTGGAGGATTTTGCAGAAAGATTTCTGAATTGGTAGGAGATTGGGCCTGACTACGTTGTCCAAGACTTTTCTCTAATGACACAAAATTTTGGTTGGGGAAAAAAAGTAAAATGCTTTGTATAAGAGCCAGAATAATGGCCTCCCAAAGATGTCCACATCCAAATCCCCAGAACATGTGAATGTGTTATGCTACATGGAAAGGGGGGATTAAGGCTACAGATAGGATTAAGTTTGCTAATCAGATAACATTAAAATAAAGAGATTGTCCTGAATTATGTACATGGACCTAATATAGTCACAGGTGTACATTAAATGTGGGACAGAAGCAGAAGAGTCAGTGTCAGAGTGATGTGATGTGAGATAGACTCACCAACCACTGGCTGGTCGAGGAAGGGGCCATGAGCCACGGCATGTGGGCAGCCTCCAGGGACTGGAAAAGACGAGAAAAAGGATTCTCCCGTACAGTCTCCGGACACCATAATTTTAACCCAGTGAAATACATTTCAGATTTCTGACCTCCAGAACTGAAAGACAATAAATTTGTGTTGTTTTGGGTCACTAAATTTGTGGTCATTTGTTATAGCAGCAATAGGAAACCAATATAATTTGTCTTCCTAATTTTTGAAGAGGGAAAAAGAAGGTGGGAAAGGGAGGAATTTAGTCCTTGTAGTTTTTACCCATGTTGTCATCTCTGTTGTCCAAAATTTTGATCTTTTCCTCAGTCCTAGTGAATGAGAATCTGCCTTTTAACAAGATCCTTGGGCTAGTCATGTGATTTCTAACAAGCTCCTAGGTGCTGCTGGTCTCCAGTGGTTCTCAGATTTAAGTGTTCAAGTTCATCAGAATCACAGGGAAGCTTGTTAAAACACAGATTGCTGAGCCCCACCCCCAGAGTTTTGGACTCAGTTAGTATGTTTCTAACAAGTGCTCAGGTGATGCTGCTGCTGCTGGTCAAGGGACCACACTTTGAGAACCACTGTTCTAGACAACACTAATAAATATGTAAAAGGAAAGAAGTGACATATATCACTAAACTAAAATTCATGACAGTACCTCCTTCATAAATGACATCTCATTAGCAGGTGAGTGATCTGTTTAAAAGTCCGTACTTGATGCACTTGCTTTGTGAAAAAGGCACCACAGAGCCCCAGGGTTTTGGGCAACACTTGTGTGCAAAAGTAGCCATATCTTTGGAACACCAAAGTATCAAATCCATAGATGTATCTCCCTGAAAGGTTAAAACACTTTTTCATGTGTATCTTTATTTTCTCCTCACAGAATTCCATATGGTACAACAGGCAACTGTGGGTATTGACATGTTCCACATCTTATTAGAGAAACTGAGGCACTGGGGATTTGGTTGAGTAAGGTTTCTCAATCTCAATGCTACTGACATTTGAGGTTAGCTAATTCTTTATTTTGGTGGCCTGTTCTGTGTATTGCAGGATGTCTAACAGCATCTCTGGCCTCTACCCACTAGATGCCGGGAGCATCCCCATGACCCAACTGTGACAACCTCAAATGCCTCCAAACACTATAAAATGATAAAATGTCCCCTGAAGGGCACAAGCATCCTTGGTAGAGGCCCACTGGTTTATCTATTCTCATGCATGTTTTTAAGATGACTATTACTTTGTGATAGATTTGGAGAGAGATTATTTAGTCCCATAGCGCACCTCAGACAGAGCGCAAGATTCCTGAGCTTCTGCTTGGTCATGTAATGAAGCCAGGCTGATCCATATTGAGCTGGGCCTTCTGTAAGGTACTGAGTCGGGGACAGATCTTTGCAGATGAACTGCCACACACATAGTTTTTAACCAAAGGTTTTGCTCTTCCCCAATTTTATGGCTGATCTGCGAGACCCAAGCTCCCCATCCTAAATGCCAGAGTGGGAGAATAGGCAAAGGGGAAAAATCTTATAAATACGCACAGTTAAAGACTTGAAGACATTTTTGGAACATGTCTTTTTAAATAAATTTAAGTCAGCTTGAGTTTAAGGAACTCAGTAATATCCCTGATATAAACAAGAGCTAAAAGCAACATTCTGGAATTGCCATAGTCCATGAGAAATAAGAAGAAAATGTACATTCTGTATTTACAGAGAAGCCACTGTGTAATGGCAACCTACTTGTAAACACAATCTGATAGCAATACCACACACAGGGCTTCACGTCCTAGAGGGCCAAGGTTTGAGACTAGGGCAGTTTGAGAGAGCATTTCCTTTAAATTGATAGCAAGAAACGTGCCAGTCATTACCTCAATAATTTTATGATTCTTACTCTCAAGAGGGCAGATCCTAAGAACTAGAAAGGACCATAAACGTGATTTTCTTTAGCCTGTTTATTTACAAATGAGTTTACCAGGAGGATGAGAGCCTCCTTCACTCACAAATTTCTGAACAGAAAATAGGTCACGCTTATAAACTGACTTTCTGAAATGTACATATTTCTAAAACCCATGTGCTGCCCCTCTTTCCTCAATTTCGGAGACTAAGTTAGATTAGTAAGATAGGATCAAACTGTGATTACCCACTTGTTTTTGTTAGCCACGGTATAAATCAAATCTCATGCTTCCCTTGGTTGCTCAAGGGGTGTTTATAGTCTGCAGAATAATATTAAAGCTGACTTAAGTAAAGAGCTCTTTGAGAACCATTAATTCTTAGAGTTGGAGCATAGAACAGCCCAAATCTAAATGTAGATACTTTTTGAATCATTGGCAACATGGTTCCAGTCCTTTATAATGAAGATAAAGACCACTGGCATATACCATTTAATTTTATTTTTTGAATAACAATTTCCATCTTTTAAAAATAACCTAAAATGGGTGATTTTTCCCACCAGATATTTTTTGAACAATAATTTCACCTAAACAACTATTGTGCTCCTTTCCCCTAGTGATCTCTTCACTATTTTCTAAAAGGAATCACAGGGTTTTGGAACTCAGGGTCCAAAGTTTGGACTTCCATGAATCCTGAAATAGTTATCTTTCCACAACAGCATGCTGGATCCTGGCACTCACCCCACATTGTATACCCGTGCGCCAAGCTTAGTTTGTAGGTAACTGTAGATCTGGGAGTCTCACCTGGGGGCGATTTTGCCCTCCCCCCCACTTTCTTCCCAGGAAACACATGCCATGTCTCCAGACACTTTTGGTTTGTCACAACTTAAGGCGGAGTGTTACTACTACCATCTAGAGGGTAGAGGCCAGGGATGCTGCTAAACATCCCACAACAAAGAATTATCTGGCTCCAAATGCCAAGAATGCTAACGATGAGAAATCCTTTTGTAGAGGTTCTCAGAGATTCATTTTCCATCCATGTGTTGTATGACTCTATTTATGTGAAATGTCCAGAACAGACAAATCCATAGAGAAAGAAAGTAGATTGGTGGTTGTCTAGGGATGGGGCAGAGGGGAATGGAGTGTTACTGCTAATGGGTACAGGATATCTTTTCAGGGGATGAAAATGTTCTTGAACTAGATTATAGTGATGGTTTCAAACTTTGTAAAGATACTAAAAATATACTAAAAACCATTCAATTGCACACTCTAAACAGGTAAGCTTTATGGTATGTGAATTACATATCAATAAAATTATTAAAATCCTTCTTATAGACCTTTCACCAAGTAGTTCTTATTTCTTAGTAAACAAGAATTTATATTGTGGAGCAGTTTTGAATAGTTCTAAAGTTCCCCAGAGAATATTCTCTGGCAACAATTTTTGAATGTACCCCTATATTTTATAGGAAAGACATTAACCATGTTCTTAATTTTTTTAAAAACGTACCCATTTCCAGTTGTCCTGTGGGTCTGAGATATGTCACATTCATCTGTGAGCAAATGAGTGAAGAGTGCCTGAGCTAGGACTGGAGCCCAGGGGTCTTCCCCCTGCTCTGGCTCTCACTGTGATGTGAAGACAGCCAAGTCATCTGACCACTTCGTGCTTCAACTTCCCCATTCTTGACACAAGTCTCAGCTTCCTGATGAACTTTCTTGCAGAAACTCAAGCAAGCAAGGACAGTGAGAGCACATGCTCAGAGCTTTGCCACTGCCGATCAGGCACAACTCAACTTCCTTGCCCCTACATTTAGGGTCTCTCTCTTTCAACCAGCCATCTGCACCACCATTTTTCTACCTATAACTTCTGCTCCTGCCCAGCTGGTCTCCTTCTGCACACCAAGCAGACTCTGCCCTTTCCCATTTCTGTTCCTTCTAATGACTCAGCCCTGTGATGAACTGGCCTCTACGTCTATCCAAATCCTTCCCATCCTCAAAGCTCAAACATCATTCCACCCTTTCCCAAAGCCTCTGGCTCATGATGATCAATAGCAATTATTTTACGCAAGGAATTCTAGATTTAATTGCTAAGATCATGAAAGCACTACAAGATGTCACCTCTCAGACTTCATCTCCTCCTACTACATCCTCCACCTCACACCACCATTCCAGTAGCACTGGCTTCCTGCAGCTTTCCAACGCAGCACGCCACGTCCACGTTGGGCCCTGGTGCTGGTCCTAGAGATGCTCAGGCGAACACCTCACCTTCCTCAAGTGTTTGTTTAAAACTGACCACTCTATTGAAATGTGCAACTCAGCATTTCTAATCCATCTTAGCCACTCTATTTTTCCTTTTCTGTAGTTCTTTTCTTCTTCTCACTTATTTATTATATCTATTTGCTCATAGTTGCTTTCTCTGAGACTGTGAGCAGGAGTCTTCGCGTGTCTCAATCACTGACGTAGTCTGTGAACCCAGAACATACCTGGCATGTGGAAGGTGACCAATAAATATTTAAACACGTAAAATGCTTAGAACTGTGGCTGGCACTTAATAAATGTTAGCTTCATCATCATCATCATCATCATCATCATCATCATCTTTATCATTATGGAGCAACTCTTGTGTTATTATTCTGCACCATTGCACTGTGTTTAGACTTTTATGTGTCCATATTTTAACATAATGTATAAAGGTTGTATGCTTCTTGTGGGCTGAGACTTGCCATATGTATTTTTTATGTGTCTTTTTAAAAAATCAAGATCTAATTCACATAGCCCAAGATTAATCACTTTAAAGTGTGCAATTGAGTGGCTCTTATATATTCATAAGATTGTGCGACCATCACCACTACCTAATTTCAGAACAATTCCTACACCCCAGAAAGAAACTCTCTGCCATTAGCATTCACTCCCCCATCCCCCTCTACCCCCAGCCCCTGGCAACCATGGATCCACTCTCTGTCTCTACGGATTTGCCTATTCTGGGCGTTTCTTATAAATTGAATCCCACAATATATGGTCTCTTGTGACTGCCTTCTTTCACTTAATGTAATGTTTTCAAGGTTCATTCCTGTTGTAGCATGGATCACTGCTTCATTTCTTTTTATGTATGAACAATATTAGAAACTGCTAATCTATGTATGTGTCTGTTAAACCTCGGTAGGAAAATGTAACTTACTTTGGTGTATTTTGTCCAATAAACAGAAATAAAAATGCTTGTTTTTACATTACTGTGTTACTTCTGTTAACACAGATGTACCAATTTCACTCCCGACAGTTACCAGTTAATTATAACCCAAACAACACACTACCCATCTGCATATAATTTCCCTTATTGAAAATTGCCCCACCAGATATTTAGCAAATGCCTATAGACTTTTCAAATTACAAGCTGTATGAATTCTTTCTGGGAATGAATTATATCATTCCCTTATATCATTAAAATATTTTCTCCTCGTGATCTAAAAGGACTCTCCCAGACAAATACAAAAAATCTTGTTTTATTTTTGTTTTGGATTTATGTTCAACTTTTCTTCCCCCTGAGAATGAACATAAAATAAATCCAGGGCCTATGGAAGATCTTTAAAAAGACACATCAAAAATTATATATGGCAAGTCTCGGCCCACAAGAAGCACTTATTCATCACTCACCACTCTTGCTGAACATGAATGAGAAATATTACATCCCAAATTTCTTGTATTTCCCCTGCATTTGTTGTATTCACAGATTACTTAATAGAAATAAAATAAAATCTTGGCTACCCAAAGACTTTCAGGAAGCAGTACCTTAGATCAGCAGTCCCCGACCTTTTTGGCACCAATCACCGGTTTCATGGAAGACAATTTTTCCACGGGTGGTGGCAGGGGAGACAAGGGGGGAAGGAGGGTGGATAGGTGGAGCTCAGGCGGTGATGCCTGGCCCTGTTTCCCTAACAGGCCTCCGACTGGTGCTGGGCCCTGGGGGGAGGGGTTGGGGACCACAGCCTTAGATAACTACTGTTAGTATCTCAGTGAATATTTCCCCAAATGGAGAGAAGGGGCAGGGAGGGAGGAAGGAAGAGAATAGGGTTTTAGAAAAAGGGGACTTTAAACATCTATTTTTTTCTACTCAACAATGTGTCACAAACATCTGTGTCAACACATGCAGAGTGACATCCTCATCTTGAATGTTCCCGGTGCCATAATTGATTTGAACAAGCCCTCTATTGGTAGATGTTTTAAATGTTAGTTCATAAACATCTCTATCTATTTTCTATTTTTTTTGTGTGTGTATGTGTGTGTGTGGTGTATGTTTTCCTATTCTTGAGATATTTCACTTAGGATATATATCTACTTTCTATGTCCTCTGAAACAGTATGTACTGGTTGCAATTTAATCTTTCTCTGATGACTCAGTGTGTGCATATCAGTTAATGAACAATCACTGCAGAAGCAGAAAGTCTAGGACTCCAGGCTGAAAGACTGAACACAGACATTGGTACAGAGAGTACTAGGTTCCTGAACGTAAGGACAATTTGTTACAAAGCCCACTCCCAGAATTCTCTGCCCCAACTCGGAGTGGAAAATTCTTCGAGAGCCTGTGAGCAGTTTGAGAACTGGATCACTGTCCTATTCCTTCTTGTACTCCAAAGCTAATGGTTGTGCCAGGCATATACTAAGTGCTTAATAATGGCTGTTGAAGTTAGACAATTCTGGCCTTTGAGGGATATGTTCATGTCCTGGTGACCCTAGGGCCACCTCCCTTTACTACATAGCTGTTCTCTTTCCTATTGCTTCATTAATAAGTTTCCTCTCCTCTTTTAAGGACACTTGTGGCTTGCTGAGTCTGTTACCACCTGAAATTACCGTCACAATGCATTTCCCTCTTGGTATATGTGCCTTTCTTCTTCCTGGTCCCTTAGCTCTGTTACTACTTTTCTTATGCTTCTTTTCCCAAGTCTATCCACTTATTAAATGTTAGTCAGTAGAAGATCCCTCTTTTCTTTCCAAGGCTTCGAACAATCACCTATAAGACATAGTTTATCTCAGTGTGTTCTGAAATACCTGCTCTGAATACCTGCTCTGAAATACCTGTTCTGAAATACCAATAAAATGTATGGATGCAGGCGAAAGAGATTTTTTTGTTGTGTTCTTTTCAAATTATTCCTAGGGCTAATGTGATTCTAGAAGCCTAAAAACTAACAACAACAAAAGCTTTATTATATTAAGCAAATAAACTCAGTCACAAATAAGTAAAACAGTTTGAATTTATCTATCATAGTATATGTGCTTGGTGTATATTATAATTTGAACTAAGGTATCAGAGCAAAATGTAATGAGGATGTTAGGGTAATAGATTCTATCACTTCTATAGCATCTCCCTTCTTAGGTACCCATCAGACATCATTTGCACTTAAGTTCATAGCAGCAGTTGACAGCAATACTGAATTATCCATCTTAGCTATTCAAAAGGCCCATCTAATCCCTGCACAATTTCTTTGAGAATCCACACTAAGGATATTTTCTATATTTTTACAATGTCATGGGTAATTTTTCTATACTTTCATCAATTAATTCACATATTTACTTTGTAAAAGAGATATTTTTCTCCAAAAAGCTCCTAAGGAAGTGTAAGACACAGTACCTGACTTCCAAGAGTTGCAATGTGGTCTAAGTCAGAATGTTTATCAAAATCAACTAGCGGTGGCTCACCTAAGTTCTGAAGAAGGTACAACTCCATCTCCACCCCAGCAAAAAACTATCCTAGAGAATGAAGTTTTCTTTTAAGTAAATGTGTACAGAAGAAATATTTATTTTTATTTTTGACTTTATTTTTTAATAAATGTTTGTTTTAGAACAATTTTAGTTATAAAACAAAAATGCAAAGATAGTACAGAAAGTTCCCATATACTCAGCACCCAGTTTCACCTACTATTTTTTTTTCAAAATATTAAAGGGGTACAAATGTTTTAGGTTACATGGATCACTTTTGTAATGCTTGAGTCCTGGCTATAGGAGTACCTGTCACTCAAATAGTGTTCATAGTACCCTTTAGGTAGCTTGTCTCTCCCCTCTGCCCCCTCCCTGCTGCTTGATTTCTACTGAGTTTTACTTCTCTCTGTGCACATATGTGCTCATCAGTTAGTTTGAATTTCACAGTGAGTACATGTGGTATTTGTTTTTCCATTCTTGAGATACTTCACTTAGGAGAATGGTCTCCAGTTCTATCCAGATTGTTGCAAAAGGTATTAATTCATCTTTTGCAGAAGAAATATTTAAAAGCAGACTTTGGATCCAGCTACTTAAGAATACTCACTCTTGAAATTGCTCCAGAATATTGGACAATCTGGTCATGCTTTGAAAACTCAAGAATTGAGCTCCTATAGATGATAAGAAAGGCTTCTCAAACTCATAATGCATGAGTTATCCAAAGATCACCCTCATATTCTGAATACTGCTGAAACCCAGGAAGTAAGCTGGGAGAGGGGAACCCCCAAACAAAACAGAACACCCTCCCAGCAATCAGAAATCAATGCCACAAAACTGAAATTCCTTTGCGTTTCTCATAGGTGAGGCCCTCTGAGGCCAGCCCCCTTGGAATGTTCCTTTACTTGCAGTTCACACATACTTCTAACAAGTTTGGGCATATGGTTTTCCAGCATACCGTAAATCAGAAGCAGCAAATTAGAAAGGGAGAAGTTGCTAGCATAAGCACCGTGGGAAGAGCAAAATGTGATGATCTGCAAGTCAAGATAAAGAATACCTACCATAAGAAATGGGCAAAATAACTCAATTGTAATTCATGAGAGTGTTTATACACTCATCATTTTGGAGAAAAGCTTTTAGAAACAGTAAGAAATCCACACACGTATTTGTCCCTTATCATAACAAGAACTGTCTCAGGTTCAGAGGTATTCAATATATATATATTTGGAATGAATGCATGAGTAAATAAAGACACATTGTGGGGCCACATTTTCACACTTGTCCTAGAGATATTGCCATAGATTAAAACATTTTATATTTATGATTCATTTTTAAAATAGTGATTTTAAAAACAGAGAAGCAAATATTTGACCACAAAGAGCAAGAGAATCAAGAACACAAGTACTCTGGAAATGTTATAGACTTCATATAAACAAAATAAGTAGTCAATCTAGTAAATGGCGCTTTCTTTTATAAAGTCAACTTATTCACAAATGAGATCATTGTTTATAGGAAATTTTTTCCTATTGAATTTTATTTTCTCCCAAACATTCAGTAATTTTTAAGCTATATAAGTGGGACCTAAAGTAGCACAAAAGATTTCAAACAGAGAGATCCCTATTTTAATACCATATGACTCGGGATATACAGCAGGGGAAAATAAATAGAAAGAACCAAACCCTTTCTATGGAATTGGCCATCAAAGCTAGTTCAACTGTCCAAGACAAATTAGCAGTAACTTATTCTCCAGTGGGCCAAAGGAATTAATGCCACAATAAGGAAGCATCCCTGTTGATCACTGTGACCAAATATATCACTCTTTCATTCTTAAAATGTGAGACAAAGTAATGAGATCAATTTTGTAAAACTATAAGACCACTAGTAATTCACCAATGACTTCATTAGTAGCGATTACCCACAATTAGGTAGAAAAAAAATATGTCCTGAATCCTTTCAGGTGTTCTAACAAATGTAATTAAATAAAATGGGGCGAAAGATTGAAAGGAATATAATGCGATCTACATTTTCCTTTTTCGTCCTCTTACTCTCTCTTACCACCTTGCTGTACACCCCCTGCCAATTCTCCTAAGCTCCATTTTGCAATTTCCTTCAAAGGGAATCCTTCTTGCTTCTGATATAAAATTCACCAATAAATATATTCATAAATAAATACAAACCCTGTGTATATTTGGCTTTTAGAACCATATTCTATGTTTGCTTTCATACATACATTTTGCCTGTTATAACTTTTCACTTCCTTCTTTGCAATCTTTCTCTCCCTGATTGGAAGGTCTACCTTTTTTTTCATGAAAGTTATGCATCTCCTACTAATTCATCACAAAGATCATCCTGGAATCTTATTTATTAGCGTTCTTTAAACATTTATTGTGTGCCAGTTGATAGGGTTGTGGAGGGCATTAAATAGCTTTCCATTTCCCCAGAGATGTCTCTCATCTAGTTTTCACACTAATCCCCTCAGGTAGGTTCTATTCTTATTGCCAATTTACAGGTGAGGAAACCGAGGCTAAGACAAGCTAAGTAACTTGTCAATGTTCACCCCATGGTGAAGTTGGGGTCAGGAACCACATAAGTCTACATTCCCCAGGCAGCGGATTAGTAACAGGTGTGTGACCTGTTAGGGACTGGGCTACAGAGCTCCACCCTCCCCAGCCCCCCACCTCCCTACTCCCCCATCAGTGGAAAAACTGTCTTCCATGAAACTTAGGAAGCAGAGGTACACAGCAGGAGGTAAGTGGTGGGTGAACAAAGGAAGCCTCATGTGCATTTACAGCTGCTCCCATTGTTCGCATCACCACCTGAGCTGTGCCTCTGCCCTGCTGTCCTCCCCCCAATGGAAAAATTATCTTCCATGAAACTGGTTCCTGGAGCCAAAAAGGTTGGGGACTGCTGTTCTAGCTCTTAAAAAATCATTACATTGTCTTGCATCAATATTTTCTCCTTGAATTTAATTCAGCCGATGTGGAGCATCTACATAAAAATGTATGTATATGCACAACTTCTATTACTTAAGAATCCAAAGACATCCAGGTAGAACACCAACTGTATCTGGGTATATATTCAGTATTTCCTTTATTGATCTAATATTGATGGGCAACTCCTCAGTTAGCTCTGTCACTAGTTCCAAATTTGCTTTTTAATTGATTAGATTCCAGAATAAGAGAAAAAAAACCCATGTGCTTTACCAAGGTAGAAGGGCAAAACACATATGAATTTCATAGCTAGATCAGAGGTCCTCCTAGAAAGTGAATGGCTTTGGTTGTTATTTAGGCAAAGAAGAGGCTTCTGAGAACATGGGAACAATGCAACTAAAGAGAAAGTTAGAGGCTCTGAAAAAGAAAGAGAGGATTTGGGTTCGCCTATGTGAGAAAGCGGGATCAGGCCAGAAGGATGCGGGCAAAGAAGGGCTGCCATACTAAGAGAGGCCAAGTTGCTCTGTGGGACAGGGGAGCCAGGGCAATATCCCCTGTGACGTGTGTTTGTTTGTAAGGAGCAAAATACACTTTTAAGTGTGCTATCTGATCGTCAGTGAAAGTTTTGCTACTGTGATAAATGTAAGTTCATGGTGGCTTGGATGACAAACAGGTTTCAGGATGGGGCCAAGAAGAAGGGCCTTTGCCCTTCTTTTCCAGTGGACACCAGAGTGGTGATAAAGGAGCAGCCACAGGGAACAGAGAAAATACCTTCAATGGAAGCAGAAAATGGAGCAGTGGTGGTCCTGAAATTATAATCCCTCAGAGACATACTGTGGAGAGCTTTGGGTTTTTATAAGGATGGGGGTTTGAATCAGTTTATCCTGATCTAAAAGGCCTAAAGATCCCTAGAGGACATTGCAATTCCACTAGAGAAACTCAACCATCTAGCCTATTTTTTGTAAAGAACAATGTTGTTTGGTAGAACCAAGTAATAGACAATGGCATAGCAGCTTCTTAAAAATAAATTTGAACAAGCATGTGCAGTTACCTAATTTGCTGACTTCAAAATTGCCTGATGAAACTTTTTGCCTGTTAAACCTGTTATTGTACATAATGAAAGATTCTATACACAGTAATCACAACATACAGACTTATGTCTGATCACAGCTTCTAAAAATTCATGATACAGGGATTTTTAGTTATACTCAACACATTTTTCCTTCAGAAACTGGATTGGTTGTTCTAGACGCTGTGGATGATATAAATTGGGCTCGTAGTTGGAAGAAATCTAAAGGATCAAGCATCCCTGGGTTTCAGACAGAGACTTTACTCCGGATACATTCAAAGGTATGTGGATTTTATTCATAATTTGGTATCTTTTTATTGTGCTTATTTATTTCTCTGCATTTCATGTTTAAAAGATGTAAATGTATCCCACATTTCTCATACCTTATGCCATCAATGGTTATTTCTTCAGCTGGCCCATAATTAAATTAGACTCTTTAGCTGGTCCATAATTAAATTAAATTACAATAATAATGATTGCTTAAATGAATTATTTTGCTTTCTGATGCAACAGAGTCTTTACCTGTCTATATTTCTTTAAATTTTAGTTCCAGAATCCCAAAGCTCTTTTGGGGGCCAAATTTCACAGCAAAATATTTATTTTAATTACTTATCAATTAAGGTAAAAATAATACTTTCACAGGCTGTGGTCTGCTACGTTGAAAACCCTCTTATTTAATTACCTCAAATACAACTATCAACAAAATGTTTTTTCTCATTATGCCAACCTTTAGAAAAAACAGATTTTGGAGGTAGAAAACTTCAGTGCACTTTTCATTGCCAGCATTATTACATGTGATCTTCACTTCCTACATAAGATTTAAAGTCTTTCTCCTAACAGTTTTTCATGTTAGTTAATAACTTGTGTCACAGGATGACCTCTTTTGCTTCATGTCCCAAGGGTCTTATTTGTAGAATAATTATAATGCAGCATCAAAAAAAGGAAGATGCCATTGACTGAAGATGGAAAATTTTAGGTAGAAATAATTCAAAATTCATTAAAGAATCATGGAATATTATTACTGTCCTCTCCTGTCGATTCAACCACATTTTTGCTCCACATCTGGAGCTCAGAGATGCTACTAGGGGGCCTTGCCTGAAGTTCTATAGATTGGAACATCTGGAACTAAACCCCACTCCCTCCTTAAATTATTTGACAAATTACTTAATATCTTTTCTCAAAGGACTGTTCTTCGTTTTTAGCAGATTTTTCTGTGCCTCCTTGTTCTAAAAGTATAAAATACTGAGCACTTTGGTGATCTCCCCAACTTCTAGAGCCTACTCTATTCTTTCAATTATTAATTATAAATACCATTTAGCTTCTATGACTACAGGCCAACTATAGGAAAATGGCATGCAAAATCATGTAATGATAGATCATTCATGTCCCTATAACTTGTTCAGCTCTCAGCCTAAATTAAATGCATCTTTACCATTATTGTGACTCGAGAAACAGTGAAAATGGGCTGACAACTGGAAATCGTATATCAATGAAGCCACCTCACGAAGAATGGCCCTATCTTTTTTACTAGCAACAGACTAGTGTGAATTATGTGTGTTTTATGGAGCATTAATTATGCCCATGTTTGAGAAGAAATATGAAAAGCAGGTATTGACTTACATTTCAGAATCACCGAGAAATGGGGACCTGGATTTTGTTTGCTTGCCTCCTGGGAGCAGCTTTCGCCATGCCCGTGAGTAAAATACCCCTTGCATAAGTCAGTGTTGAATTTCACAAGCTTAGAAATAAAAATCTTCTCCACCATTGGTAAACTTTAGGGTTTAAAATGGTATATCAGATGTCCTCAAACGTCTCTGTGTTGAAGAAACACTTGAGGAGATTGTTTAAAAAGTTAAGATTCTCGAATGCCTCCACCCAACATTCTGATTCGGTACAGCTGAAGCAGGGCCCAGGACTCTGCATTTTCACAAGCACCCCAGGAGATTCTGTTGAAACCATTAGCTTGTAAATATCACTGCCCATCTCTGGATGGAGGAAGTTTTCAGAAGGGACCTTTGGAAAAGGCCTCCTGAGAAAGTGCTTAATCAGTGTTAGGCAAATATTACAGAACTACCAGTTTTCTCTAAAACCCAATTCCTCACAAGTTTCCAAATCTCTTCCAGCCCTCCACATACCACTGTCATTACCCTTCAGGGCATAAGATTTCTATGTTAGGAATCCCCTGCTTGAACCATTTCCTTGTTCTTAGAGGCCTCACTCCTTTGGGTACATCTACTAAGTACCTGGCTTCTTTGTGGTTGCCCGGGGTCCTACATACACCAAATACAAATTGATACATTTTACATTCAAATGGACCAAAGAGCAGGATGTCGGACCCATTCTCTCCAGACACAGGTACACAAGGGCAGAGAGCTTAGATCACACGCAGGCCAAGCAGGCTCCGTCTGCTCGTTGGTGGCATAAAGAGCAGTTGATACAACCAGAAGCCAGCAAGTTTGCACACCTGCCTCCTCTCTTCCTCTCACCCACAAGACCCAGATTCTGTGCTCTGCCTTCCTGAAACCCTGCACTGTGGCCATTCCTAGTCCCTTGAGGGGCCCCTGCATTTTTCCCACTCCTGAACTCAGCATGTCCCCGCTTGGTATCTATCAAGATGGTATAGGAAAGGCAGTTACCTGACTAAAATAATAATCCATATCTAGATGGGAGTGAATGGACCCTGTTATGAAATACAAACATTTTAAAGACTATAATAGAGCTGATCCCTAATGAAGCCAGTGTCTGAGGGAGATTTTCTGCCTGACTCCTCTCTCCCTCTCCAGGACCCCGGGGCCAACCAAAATTCCACAACGCAGGCCCCAGTCACTGGGCCCCCACTTTTGAAAGGACAGGCAGTTCTGGTTTAGATCATCATTCAGGTTGCTTTTTATTTTGAACTTTTAAAATATTCTGCCATAAAATCATTGACAGAATAATAAAAAGGATCAGCCTCAACTCGATAAATCAACTCTGTCATTTTCCGCAGGATTGATAATGTTTCCACTTTCCTGTGCCCTTCTTGTTCTTGAATTCATCAATAATTCCCACCTTGTGGTTTCTTTTGTTGCTGTTGAATGCTGTTTGCTTTACATGTCAATGATGAGGAACCCCTTTGATACTTAAGCAAGGGAATGTCTGTGGGACAATTCTCTTCTTTTTGGGATTTCTTAACTGTGTAAGAGAAACATGCCTTTCTCCCCAACATGGAGTGGGTTTCATCGAGTAAACTGGTGGGCGGGACAGGGTAGGACTCATCGACACTGGGGGGGAGTTGTCTAAAAACCACAGGAGAATAAATGTGTGCTGGTTTCTGCTTCCAGGTCTCCCGGCATAAGACTATAACCCCATCGACAGTCAGTTAGTTGTTCTGGACCTCTTTAAATAAGAGGGCTCCTCTCCTGCACAGCATACACGTTCAAACTAAAAAGTAGACCTCAAATATGTTCTGCACTATATAGATTTTTTTTAAGTAGCTTCAGTCTCCCTTAATGTGAACAATTGCATATTGACTTAATCTCTTCCTCTCTCTTCTTCTCTCTCTCCTTCACTCTCCCCTTTTCTCTCTTTTTCTATTCGCCTTCCCCATCCCTATAAAAGCTACCACCTCATCCTGGGCACCCTGGTTATATCAACTTCAGCTATGAGGTAATTTTTCTCTTTACTAATTTTGACCATTGTTTGGGTTAACAATGCCCTGGGGCTCTGTAGAGAATAGTGTGTTGATTCTTCATCCAAGATGTTTCTTGAATAATCCCAATTTTACAGTTCTTACCACCGGCTTCCCAGTTTAAGCCCTGACGGGTGGCCTCAGGCCTGCATTGTCCCAGCATCCTCTTACCTGGCCACTCTCAGTCTGTCCTCCTAAACATGGCTATAATTTTATCTATCGTGAACTACCACTTAGGGAGGCTGCACGGTAGGGTGGAAAGACAACTCTGGCTGAATAGCGTTGCTGTGTCCCAGCCAGTACAATGTAAGATGTTATCTAAGATTTTTTTCCGAGCTCAAAAACTCCTGATTCTAAGACATTTACGCTTGGGGTGAGTCTCTCACTTGGCTTCACTGACAGATGAGTGACTAAGTGCCGTACGAGGGACTGTGCAGAGGAATGGAAAGCACCAGAGCTCTGGGTATCGGGTTGAGGTTCTCCTCCATCCCTTACTAACTACATGACTTCGGGCAAATCATTTTCTCTCTCCAGAACTTTGGTTCTCTCAGCTGGAGAAGGGAAATAATTATGATAAGCATATTTCAAAACATTGTTCGGAAAGTAAAATAGTTATCGAATATGAAAAGAGTTTTACCAAGTATAACTTGAGCAAGGTTAATAATTATTTGTTATATTGATTAAATGCTGAATTACTATATGAAGGAGCCCAAAACCTGAGGTTAACCAAGTATATATTGTTCAGAAAGGAATGAAATTCTTCCTTCTCTCACAGGTTCAGGTAATAATCTGTGAGTCTGTTTACCTATATAAGCTGAAGAAAAGTGTTAGTAAGAATTCGAGGCAAGATTCTCTCTCTTAAACCTTAAAGGGTTGACATATTTGAGCAGTAAATCTGTGTTTCTAGGATGAGGGACAGTGTTTCCACATCCTTTTTTTTTTTTTACCATTGTGATATTAAATGGAAAAAAATGAAATTACTATTATGTCATATTAGTATGTCATAATTTCTGTTTGTTTTGCCCTTGCAATGAAGAGCAGGAGCTATAGAATTAAGCAGAATTACCATTTTTGCAACCTTAATTAACTTAATGAACCTCTTTAACTCTCCATGACCTTATCTGCAAAAGCGAGGGTGAGGATACCTGTCTCAGAGCATGTGAGAAAACATGAAAAATGTGTGCAATGGATGTAACACAGTGCCTGACACATAGGAAGCACCCAACAAATGTTTACCTTCTTCTTTCTTTTGTAGAACTCACATTCTCAGGCTATCAATATTTACAGGACTGAATTAGTGAGTCTATATTTCATACTGCATTAGTGAGTTTCTATATCAGAATGAAGTAAATTAAATCAAATGCATTTTCATATCTCTTTCTCTTAAGGTGCTTACCCCTTTGAAGTGGTACCAGAGCATGATAAGGCCACCGGTAGGTAGATATTTTGTTCTTTATTCCCTTAAAATATTAGGCATGCATTTAAATTCCCGTGTTAAGTGAAATATGTCTACTCCACCTAGAGACCCTAATGGGAAATTTAGCTGTAAAAGGTCATGTGTGTGTACACAGTTAGAAATTCTTGCAGAGGAAGAAATGAATAAAATATTCCTATGGCCATATGGCAAAGCAAACACTGCTGCTTGTCCAGTTGGAAGTGACCTGAGCCTCTCTGTTTCTCACCAGTACCCTTCCTATGGTTACGAGCCCATGGGTGGATGGCTGCACCACCAAATCATCCCCGTGCTGTCCCAACAGCACCCCCAGACTCACACCCTGCAGCCTCATCACCACATCCCAGTGGTGCCAGCTCAGCAGCCCGTGGTCCCCCAGCAACCAATGATGCCCGTTCCTGGCCAACACTCCATGACTCCAACCCATCACCACCAGCCAAACCTCCCTCCGCCCGCCCAGCAGCCCTTCCAGCCCCAGCCCGTTCAGCCGCAGCCTCACCAGCCCATGCAGCCCATCCAGCCCATGCAGCCCATCCAGCCCCAGCCACCTCTGCACCCCATGCAGCCCCTGCCGCCACAGCCACATCTGCCTCCGCTGTTCCCCATGCAGCCCCTGCCGCCCATGCTTCCCGACCTGCCTCTGGAAGCTTGGCCAGCAACAGACAAGACCAAGCGGGAGGAAGTGGTGAGTATGCCTTGAAGCCACTACAATACAAATCCTGTGGAAATGGGGCAGCACAGTTTTCATAGTGGTTTTAAGTTCTACCGTTATTGAATTTCTACCAGAATATATATTACTAAAACCCATTAATTTTAAGGGCAACGGAATAAAGGGTATCAGTTCTCCTGTTATTTCAAAGGTTTGACTAGCAAGAATAGGCTAGAATTGCACTGAAGATAAAAAGGGGGAGTAATTTTTGAGAGTGAAGGGGTGCAAATATTTGAACAAGCTACAAAAGGTAGGTGGGAAATCTCATTTAAAAACCTAATGGAAGATTACCTGGCTCCAGTGATTTTCAATCTAAGTTGGAGGAGGCTAAACTAAACAGACTGTTAGATTCTTTTTCAGTGCTGGGGTCATATAGATTAAGCTTTTAGCAAGAAGTTGCCACAATTTAGCACTAAATCTTTGTCTATTGCCAGAAGCTCTTACAAATGAATGGGAATAGTCAACAAAATGACCCTTATTCACATCCATAAACTCTCACTTCTGTGTACGTGAGATTATGTGATTCTATCATGTATATGTATCCAAAAGTCATTCTAATTTATAAATGTCATTGATGATTTGCTACTGAGCAACAGAGAGAGGTGAGGTGGAAATGACCTGGGCAGGGAGCCAGGACACCTGGGGTCCAGATTTGGCTTTGCCCCCAAAGAGGAGGCAGTATTGCACAAGTCACTTCAAATTTATGGATATTTTCTTTTCTTTAAAATGGGGGAAAGCCACTAAATCAGATCATTTTCAAGCCACTCCCACTTAAGTTTCTGAATTTAAAAAATCATTATGTGTCATACATAGTTTCACAATTGTGAGCATATTTATGGGGAATATGGAGCAGAATTTTTGAAAATTGATTGAATCCCAAGTAATCTGGTATCTATCATTGATTATTCTAATCTAAGGTACATGTTCTCTCTTTGCATAGAAAATACATTTATTTATCTCTTTATTAATTAACACCATGGACTTTATAATGTGCTCACACTTTGCCAAAGCTATTTATGGGAAGGCGACTTTGGGCAGGTAGTTTGAACTCTTTAAAACTCAGGTTTTTTGTGTGTAAAATTAGAGTCTAAATATTGATAGTTTCTTAGAGTTGTTTTATGGAAATAAAGTGATGAGCTTGGAGCCTGCATGAAAGAAGTACTCAATGAAAGGTAATAATTGCTATTTTATTATTAAATAATAGGCTTCAAGTGTCCTGAAGGTAGGAGCCTCCATCATGGACACCTAATATCTAATGACAATGGGATAACAAAGAAACTGTGGAAATTATAGAGTTCAACTTAAATGGCTATACATCATTTTGACAAATGAAGCCATACATGGTATTGTAAATGGCACCCACTAGGAACGTTTATAAATTATTTTAATTGTTCCTTTTGCTATTTTTTTTCAGGATTAAAAGATCACAATATGAGAGGGGAAGTGAAGTAGATATTTCAATTGCTTTCACAAATGATACAAGAACACATGACTTGTACTTACAACCACATTACTTACCAAATTGTGTAACTGAAAATAAGTACCATTAGCAGACAATAAAATGTTTTAAAAATTATTCATGTCTTTGTGTTGAATTAAACTTAAATTTTCATATCACGTGAGACAACATATTATAAATGAGTATTCCTGAATAAGGTAGGAACTACTTATATATAGCTATAAAATTGACCATTTAGCAGGTAAATAAGGACTCTTTCTTTTTAGAGAAAATTTAAGTTACACTGTCTCAAATCTTTTAAAAAAGTGGAAGTTTATACATCAGTTATAATAATTGATTAAGTGAAAACTTGTGAAGATGTACAATCACAGAACCTGGACCAAACGAAGGGAAGTTTATAAGAAAAATTCTTTACATTAAAAAAGACAAACTCTTAAAAATGTTTATATTATAAAACAAATGTGGATTTGGAACACTGGTTTTATACTTCATACTACATTAGTAATCAAAATCTGATTTTTGATCTCATTCTACAGAAAAATATTTTTAAATGAAATTATGTGATATGTATAATAATGTACTGAATTTAAAATTATTGAAGTAATTAGTTTCTTCAAGAAAAATTTTATTAATGGAGCTTCAAATAGAGAATTGCAGTGATCTTATATATAAGTCCTTTCAGTTCTAAATCTTCAAGATGATAAATTGTACTGCATAGTCTTCAAAATGTTAACAGATGCATAAAATGGATTCAAAACAAGTTTTCTTTCCCACTTATATTTATATTTGAATCCTTTTTTCCTCCTACACCCACACAGAATTGTAAACAGTCTTTGCAGGGTTTATATTACACAGCACCCACAGTAACTTTATTCCAGTACCTTTATGATTAAGGCCCCTTAATCATTTTCTGGAATGAATAAACATAACTTTACTGGGAGGGTGTTGATATTCAAACAACTCGATTTTTGAGAATTTAGATCCAATTTTTTAAAAGATAGGAAAGTTTTTAATCAATCGACATGGGCCAATTCTAGTCAATTGAGTAAATATTTATTAAGCATCCTCTAGGGCAAGGCACTATTGCATGTGCTGGTGAAAATAGTCTCCATCCTAAGGAATCCTGAATCTACCAAAGGGATAAAATAAGCTCACAAATAACGAATATGGCTAACATACTTAGCTAGCAGTCCAACAGCTTTCCTTGCCATTCCTTCTTTGTTGGCGGATTGGGAATCAATCCCAGCATTCAGCCTTCTACCAGCTCAGGAGAGACGCGCCCCCTCCCTCATTCCAGGGAGTGAATGTTCATTCCTCCAGGTCAACTATGGCATCAATTACCATAACCCTATTTCCCTTACAACTGATTGGTTTAGGGAGGGGTTGTAGTAGAACCTGAACACTGAATGAGGCCAAGGGGAAGTCTCCTGGGAGAGGAGGAGCTTCTGGGAAAAAATATTTACCTTTAATTAAAAATATATAGGTACTGATACATGCTAGGAAAAAAATATGCTGTTTGTGTTTAGATCTATTTGAGGATGTTATGCCTGGTGCTGTGCCCACCATCTTGTGAGAGAAGGGGCAAGTGGAAAGACAGAAAACCCCTAGGGTCTTGATCGCATCATTGTGCCCCTGAATTAACCAACCCTGGCACCATGTACCTCTGTATGGATGACTCACTTTGCTTCTATTCTAGTTTTTTTCAATTGTGGATGATAACTGATTATGGGGTCATGACATCAACATCAGGACCCCCACCATTTATACCACACCAGCAAACTGTATCTTTCAATGATAGCTTATCTGGACAGGGCTAAGGAGAGTTATTTGTCAATAACTTGCCTGAACAAAATCCTCTAGAAGATAGATAGATAGGTGGACATAGAAATGGATATAAATATATAGATATAGACCCTGGCGTATGTTCCAAATCATGTGCTCCTGCCCTTTGCCTTGATATCATATAAGAGGATTCTCTATTTGGGAAAATCATTGAAAAAATAATTCTTTCTCATTCTCTTTCTCTCTCTCCCACCCCCATCCCCCACACACTCACGTACAATCATACAATTAAATCACATTTTGAATTACAAGATATTAACAATCAAGGCTCAAAATCCAGGCTGAAATAAATAGTAACATTGATCATAAATGCACTAATAAACATAAACTTATATCTACAGAATACTTAGATCAGTAAAGAAGTAAAAGTAGATTATTTATAATGCTATGCTATGTCTTTGGAATTAAGCTAAAGAGACAGATGAACTCTTTAAACACAGTTGAATAAACCACCTCAAGAAAACCCTTATCTCACCATAATTACTCCCATATCACTAATGAATTTGAGATTTTCTCTGTTCTCATCCACTCTTTGTTGGTAAGGGCTTCAATATGTACAACGTTTTCCAGGGTGCAAATATATGTCTACGAATTACCCTAAGACAGTCACCAAAATGCACAGGAAGACATGCAAAGATGTTAATTACAGCATTATCTATACCAGTAAGAAATTGGACTCCACTTAAGTTTTGTTAGGTCCATTTGAAGTAATACTGTGATATAAAATGTGTTTTAGAAGAAAATTTATTAGCAGACAGAATGTGATGAAATAAAATTTAAGATCAAGACTGCATAGCATGTGTGAATGGTATACATAACTGTAACATGGAAATAATTTAAACATGCACAGAAAAAAAATTAGAAAGCAAATGTAGCTGTTTGTGTGAAGATCCAGTTTTTCTACAGTAAACATGAATTACTTCTGTAATCAGAAATAAATATAAGCATATCCCACCCCTCCACAGTGACCCTAATAATTTTTTAAGGCATGAAATTGAGAGGGAAAGGCTATATTTAGATATATGCTCTGACAATTTTTTGATCTGGTTTATTATATTTATACAATTTCTTTGGCAGATTGTTGATGCTATCTGTGACCTGTTTTAGAATTTTAGATTATCAATAACTCTGTTTACTGATCATTTGAAGTTTAAGGTAGATTGCAAAGCTGTTTTAGGGAATGCTTTGGTCACACCAGGCAAAATCAGCCTCTGCCATTTGCCTGAATTATTCAGCATTTTTGAGAACAGGACCTCTGAATAGTCTTATGAACAAAACAAAACCTCAGTTCCAGAGGTTGTGACATATAGAAAATTTCTTATACCAGTCCTGATTTCACTGTGTGGAAACTGTTGGTTGTGACAAGGAGTTGCTTTGAGCTGACAATGGAGTGGGCTCTGCTGATGGGCAGGAAATATCAGCACTGATTGCAGTGACTCAGAATATGAGAATTTTTTGACCTGCTTCTCCACCTGTTTCAAAATAGGTCATGTTTTAAGAAATAAATCTAACCCTTGCCATTTTCTTTTTCTTTTCTTTTCTTTCCTTTTTTTTTTTTTTTTTTTTTTTGAGACTCTTGTCCTGGGCTAGAGTGCCATGACATCAGCCTAGCTCACAGCAACCTCAAACTCCCGGGCTCAAACAATCCTCCTGCCTCAGCATCCCAAGTAGCTGGGACTACAGGTGTACACCACCAGGCCCAGCCCAATTTTAGTAGAGGTGGGTCTCACTCTTATTCAGGTTGGTCTCAAACTCCTGGCTTCAAGGGATCTTCCCAGCCTGGACCTCCCAGAGTGGTAGGATTACAGGTGTGAGCCATTGCGCCCAGCCTAAATCTTGCCATTTTCATGCCTTATCACTTATTTGAGAAGCTTAAATTGCTAGTACATCATCACTATTCTGGTCAAACAGTTTGCAGATATTATCATCATCATTACTAGACCATCAGAAGTTCAAGAACCCATTTCCTGTCAAACAGTTACTAATAAAAAATGATACTGATTATCAAATTATGTCATCTCAGTCAGTTTTTTCACCTCTCTGAACCTCAGTTTCTTCACTTCTGAAAAGAGATGAGTGTTCCTTCCTCACAAGACTGAGACCAGCAGATAGGATGATGCTAGGCTGAGAGGCAGTATAATTGCGTTAGTAAAGCAACCTCAGTTTGAATCCCAGTGACTCCACTTACTCCATTTCTTGGGATCTTCATTTCCATGTAAAGGCTCCGTATCACATAAAATTTACATTAAATAAATTTCTTTGCTTTTCTTTTGTTAATCTTTCCCTTTTTACAGAGGCCCCAGCTGAGAACTTAGAAGGGTAGAAGGAAAAAATATTTTTTTTCCCCTGCAAGCTCCAGTCCTCCTATGTGCAATGAAATGATGACAGTATAACTTCATGAGGATTACATACAATGAGGCCTATTTAGCAAGACATGTAGCACATAGGAAACACACAACAAATATCCACTTCTGCTGCTTTATTTTTGTAAGGGAGGGGGCAGTGATGATGTCTCTCCTATGTACTTCATTAGGTTGTTGACAGGATTGAGTGATGTGCTCTTAAAACCAGGATTTTTGAATAGCGTGGTTAAGCAAGATGCGCCGGAGACTGAACTGGTTGAAGGTGGTCTGCGTGCTGAAGTTGAGGTAGTCCAGTGGTGCTTTGGCCTTTCATTTCAAATAGGAAGATTAACACAAGTAATTACTTCTTTTTGGGGGCAGGGATGGATGGCTATTTTTTAAACATGTGGTGAAAAAATAGTTTGGTAGTAGTAATTGCTTGGCAATTTACTAACATGTTAAATATCAATTTGACTTAGCTAAATACTACTCTCTAAATATAAGGGAGAATGTTTGCCTTGCAAGTACTTAAAAAAGCAAACCAGTTCTGGTTCATAGAGACAACTGTGACTTTGATTGTGTTAACTTGTTGGAAAGTAACCATTTCTCTGTTAGAAACTGTTTTAACAGGGAAGCTGCAGAGAGCGTGGGGGAAGGGATAATTCATGAGTGCTAATTGCTTGGCTGTTAATTTTCATAAGTGTTGATAGAAGCAGTTCCTTAAATTAAACTTTGTTTAAAATGTATCAGGGGAAATATTCCACAATGTCGAGCCTGAAGTGAAAATTAATATGAATGCTGTGGCAATTAACACATACTGGTTAATAGCTTTTAGCAGCATTTTGGGATGATAGTCCTTAAATACATTTTGCATGCTGCTCTTGTTTCAGCATTGTTCCAGTCTATGTCTGGATAATTATGAACAAATGTTTTCTACAATCATTGGCATTAAATAGCTTTCGTCAAAGAAAGTCACTTAAAACTTTGTGGAAAAGCCACTAGGAAATGTTGCAAACTCAGAAAAGGTCAGCAAATTGAAATCTTATTTTTTAAAAAAAAAATTGTCCTTAGAGGAAAATGCACTTCATCTGAATTTGGAAAATTTGCTATTAAATATTATCATAAGAATGGTCCTTTCTAATATGTTAAGCTACTTTAGCTTCAGGATCTGTTTCTAAAAAAATACAGCCTGGGCTTTTTGGTGTTGGCTGTGTTTCTAAACAGCAGCTTTTGCTTATTGCTGCCTGAGCTTAGGCAGTGGCCTTGAACCTAAGGGCCTTTCTGGCCTTCCTTCTCCTCTACTCTCCCTCTCTACTTCCCAAGCTGATGTGCCCCGCTCCCAGATGGTGACTGAAAATGAAGTTGGCTGCATAATACTCAATCTCATCTCCACTGCCCCTTCCTTTCAGTAAGAGTTCTCTTGGGTTTAGTTGCTTAGTGCCCAGTAAGAGACAAATCGAGGGTGACTGTGTATTTTTAATTAGGAGCTATTTGTCTCTTTCAGTGGCTTCAGTTTACATACCTTATAGAGAAGAAGAGTAAAGTCCCAACATGATTTTAGCAGTTATTCTCTTGGCTGTTTATCTCTGTGGCTGTATTTTGCTAGTCTTCCTTTTCATAGATCAATTTTACTCTTATTTTATTTCTGAAAGAAGATGTTAGATATTCACTACCTCTTTACACATTATGGTTTTGAATAGAGGGATCAAATACATTAAAGACATCTTTTATGAGATTATTTCCCCTTACCATTATATTATTAATGCTCTCCCCTTCCTTTTGCTTGACATTATGCTGAAAATCCCAAGGAAAACCTTGGGATTTTTGTCTTGGTGGTATTCATAATTAGTTAAATAGGAATCTTACAACAACAGCAAAAAAAGTGTTTTTAGTATCTTACTCTGAAGTTAAATACTCTATGCTGAGTTCTTAAAACTAGCCTATTCCACTCTGAGCTCTCTCTCTGTTAGGCCTCGTTTCTGTAGTTTGTTATGAACCTTGCCAGCCTGTGGTGGCTTCCTTTGGTTGTGGAGCCATCTTCTAGAAAGTCCCGTCAGAGACAGAATTCACCATTGACTTAAAGGCTTTTCAAAAGAAGGTAGAATTTTGCAGTGGAAAGAACTTGTCAGTCAGGCTTGGGTAAGAATCCTAGCTTTGCCAGGATTGTGTGATATTGGGCAAATCACTTTGTCTTTTTGAGCCTGTTTTCGTGTCTATAAGATGAGGTTAATGATACTTACCTTAAATATTGTGAGAATTCCTTTCTCATGAAAATGAGAAATGCATATATAGCAAAGTGCCTGGTACATGGCCAGTGCTGAGAGACTGTTAGTTTCCTTTCCTTTTACCACATTACCATTCATTTACTTCACATTCGAGGGCCTGCTATTAATATATACCAGGCGCAGTTAAGTAAATGCTGGTTACAGTGGTGATCAAAACCAGACCTGGTTTCTGACCTCATGGAGCTTCTTCCCTTGGTGGGAAGATGGATATCATGTAAATAGTCAGCCCTCCTTATTAACCGGTTTCACATCCACAGATTCACGCAACCTTGATTTGAAAATAGAAAAACAAAAACAAAAACCAACAATGAAAAAATACAAATTTAAAAAACTAATTCAGTATAACAACTATTTACTTTGTATTTACATATTATAAGTACTGTAGAGATGATTTAAAGTATATAGGAGGATGTACTTGATAATATGTAAATATTATCCTTAATATATTCCTTAATATATAAGGAACTTTTGAGCATCCCTGGGCTTTGGTATTTTTGGGGCTCCTGGAACCAGTCTCTTGACCTAAGAGCCTAAAGGACGAATAAGAGCTAGCTAAGTGAAGGAGAAGAAAAAGGATGTGCAGAGGAAACGGGGAGCTTGGCAGTTTCAAGTAACTGAAAGAAATCTGTGTGACTGAAACCCCAAGGGTGAGGTAGATCTGGTGCAAGGTGAAGCTCAAGGGACAGACCAGGTATGACTGGTAGAGGTGTTCTTTTTAAACTAAGAGTATTGGGAACCCTTGAACAAGTTTAAAAGGGGAGGTTAAGTAATCAGATTTGTGTTTTGAAAGATCAATGGGGCTATGCTGAAGCGTGTATCCCTGAGAAGGGTTTGTGAGGATAGAGAGAATAATCAAGAAACTTTTTGCAGTGATTTGGGTAAAAGAGAGTGGTAACTTGGGCTTACTCATTGGTAATGGAGATGGAGTGGATAAATTCAAGAGATATTTAGTAGTAGACAAAAGTGGTAGGATTTGTCTGTAGCCATATCACCCTGAACGTGCTCAATCTTGTCTGATCTTGGAAGCTAAGAAGGGTCCGGCCTGCGTAGTACTTGGATGGGAGATCGCCTGGGACTACTGAATGCTGTAGGCTTAAAAAAAAAAAGTGGTAGGACTTGATGATGGGATTGTATGTAAGGGGATGGAGTAGAAAGGGGTTTCAAGGGCAGTTTCCTGGTCTGAGTCTGGCTTGTGGAGCTGGATGTGTAATGAAATCATCCCTGAGTTAGGAATCACTGAAAGAGGGCCAAAAATGAGGGGGACAGTCCCATTGTGAGATGGTTTGGGCCTGCTGACTACGGGTTATAGGCTGTTACCATGTCATTGAAGACACTATACATCTCCTTTTGGGGGGCATGGGGTACACTTGTTTGGTTTGCAACTGGAGACTCTATGGCAGTGTTCCCTGAGATGAGAGTGGCATTGGGAGCCAGGAGCTTCTTGTTCTCACTTTGCAGCCAGCTTTGGAACTGGCTAAGGGCTTGCCTCCAGATGTCAGTCACCTCCCAGATGTCAGTCACCTCTTCCCCTATAATGGGGATGTGTTCTCAGATGCCCAAACCAACTCACCAGGCTGTTCAGAAGGGAAAATGAGTGAGTGATTTTTATTTTTATTTTTTTGAGAGAGCAATTTTATCTTATTTTTAGAGACAGGGTCTCACTCTTATCACTCAGGATGGAGTGCCGTGGTGTGATCATAGCTTACTGCAGCCTTGAGCTCCTGGGATCAGGCAATTCTCCCACCTCAGTCTCCTGAGTAGCTAGGACTTGGAGGTATGTGCCATCACACCCGGCTAATTTTTAAAAAAATTTTTGTAGACACAGGGTCTCCCTGTGTTGCCCAGGCTGGTCTTGAACTCTTGGCCTCAAGTGATCCTCCCACCTCAGCCCTCAAAATGTTGGAATTACAAGCATGAACCACTCTATCTGACCTGAGAGAGTAATTTTAAATGAGGCAGATGTCAGATGTCATTTAAGAAACTATATTGTTTATAATTCTTGAAGGTTAGGGGTCTAAGAGGTAAAACATGGACATATTTTTGTTATAATGTTGTGGTATTACCTTCTCCCTAGCTAGTTAATTACTAGGTTAGCAGAGGGAATCTGGTTAGAATGATTATTAAGCACTAAGGTCCCAGAGAAAGCCTAGGAGACAACCCTTGGAAGTATGGTGGGGACTGGGGATGGTAGCATTTTACATTCGGCCTCCTCATCCTGGGGCACCATGGCCTGCATGGTTTGCAGTAGAGAAATTTTCTTCTTGCTCAAAGAACTAAGCCCTGATTTTACTATCTTGAAGACATATAGTCTTCAAGAGAAATCATATGACAGATGGTACAGAGAAATCATGTGACAACCTAGGATCACCCAAATAGGCACAGAATTAAGGTGTTTTAATTCTCAGAGATTTTTATTTTCATTCTTATTGACATTCACAATCACAAAATGGAAACTTGAGTTCCAGGACTGGAATGCCACGTGGTAGAAGGAACACCAGCAGGGAATCAGATGTGACTGTTAGCCCAGCCTGTGCAGTTCTTTCTCTGAGATCTTGAACAAGTCATCTCCCATCTATGAGCCTTGGTTTCTGCATATTTATAATGAGGACCTTGGCTTAGGTGACCTCTTCATTTCCTTTTGGCTTTAAGGTTCCAGAGTTTTGTGATTAGGGAGGTGATTGACATCAGTGAGATGTAGAGAGTTACAGATGGGAATACTTGAACTCTTGAAGAGTTAATCTGTGTACACATTGGAATTTTCCTCTTAATTGTTATAACAAAACTGTGATATAGAGAGTGTTATCTCTAGTTGAAGTGACAGGCTCAGAGAGAGAGTGACTTGCTCAAGGGTACCCCACTAGTATGTGGCAGAGCTGCTATTCAACTTCTTTTTTCTTACTGCAGTACCATAGCTGTTTTTTCTAGACTCTTGCAGTCATTGTTATGGAGAAAACAAACACTGTTAATGTTTGAAATTTTTTGAAATTTAAAAACAAAAGTTTTTCCTTTACCAGTGGATTTGAATCAAATCTGATTGCTTGATTTAGATCTTATTGCTTTAGATCTTATTAGTTGTGTGGATTGGGTAAGTTAGTGTACCTTGTAAACCTTAATTTCCTTATTTATAAGAAAAAGAAATAATGAAATATTGGGGCT
>CAUYRT010076331.1:47500-72461 GCA_963574885.1 Lepilemur ruficaudatus
TTCCTAACATATAGCATAGGAAGAAAACAATAGCTTCAGTTTTTTTCCAGCTTGATTCTAGAAGGGTACTCAATTCATGAGACCAGGGTTCTATTACTTACTATAATATGTTGGTATTTTCTTTTCCTTTTTTTTAAATTTTTGATTATTATGGGTACATAATTGTATGTATTTATAGGGTATATGTAGGTATTTTTTGTATTACTTTGCATCATCTCACCTTTTTAGGCTAAGTTAACCAACCAATCAGTAAAATGAGGAGGAATGGATTAGGTGAGATCCGTCATTAGAATTACATAATTTTATGGTCAATATGAGACATTTAGGAACATTTGGAGACCCTTAAGTATTCAGGTTCTTTTTCTGAGAATATTTTAGATAGGGTAGATTATTCATTCATCAAACATTTGGTGAATGTTTACCTTGCTCCTTCAAGAGTAAGAGGTCCCAGGGGTGCATTGATTAAAGGGTAGTCCCTGCCCTCAGGGAGCTGGCTTAGAGTCTGAGAAGATAAACAGACTGTGAGGATCTAGGGACGAGATGATTTGAAAGTACAGAGAAGAGTCAGACCTAGACTGAGGCCTTAGTAGAAGAAGTTAGTGTAGTATTAGCCCAGACTTGAAGGATGAAGGAAATTCTGGCTGGAATCTTTATAATTTAGTTTTTCAGTGACTGCCTTGAGGATTCTGTGCCCACACACCTGCCTGTGTTTGCAAGTAAATATTCCGCAGGAGGGGACAAGTCTCTCACTGTCCTCTTCATCACAGCCTTCCAGGTAGCTACCTATCCTTCTCAGAAACATAGAAATTCTGATTTAGGTCTGGTGTATTAGAAACCAGTTGCCGTATCTGCAGCTTTGTAAACTTCTTTCTTCTGAAAAATTCCTAATTGTCCTCTTCAGAAGCCAACTGAGACGTCACCTCTTCTGTAACGTTTCCTTGACTTATCTGACAGTGGCTTCCTCCTCTTTACTTCCACAACACCTTGTTTATGCCTCTTGAGAGAGTATACATTTGTCTCTTTCTTCTTCTCTGTGTATATATTGCCCAGCGTAGTGCTCAATAGGTACTGAGTGGGACGGAGGGAGCATTTAAGTGATTTTAACAACAACAACAGCAACAATGATAGCAACAAGCATATGTTGAGAATTTACCATGTGCCAGGCACAATTCTAAGTGCTTTGCCTGTGTTGATTAATTCTCACAACAGCTGTATGAGGAGGTACTATGATAATTCCAGTGACAGGTGAGGAAACTGAGGCATGGAGAAGTTAAATAACTTGCCTTAGGTTATACAGCTAGGAAGTGGGGAGTCGGCTTTTGAACCTAGGCACTCTAGCTCCAGATGGTGTTCTTACTCTTTGTGTTATACTTACATGGTATGTGAAAGGCTCCCAAAGGTCTTCCACTTGTTATTGTGAGGTTAATTCTTACTCATTTTTTAAGTGGCTCCAGGTTTTCCCAGAGGGGTTGGCCTCAAAGGTGGTGATCATTCTTTTTGCCCTGAGGTTTTCATAAAGTCTTTTTTGAGTGGAATATTTGTAGCTGAAGCCATTTAGGAGACAATGAGGTGCTTAGGGACAGAGTGCTGCTGTTCTGTTGATGACACAATGTTTTATGTGCTGCAGTCTTAAAGGGTGCAGGCTCTGTTTCCTCAGGCCCGAATGATTGAGGGGTATGAGTGAGAGTAAGCACATTGTAGTTTAATCTTGGACAGATCGAGGTAATTTGTACAGACCAGTATTTAGACTTGACTAGGAGAAAGGATGTTGCTTGTAGAAAAAACAGAAAAATATTAAAGTGAATTTTGTGTGCAAAACAAAGGGTCTTTCTGTGAAACCAAATCGCCTGTAATGTCCAGGCGATTATTTTCAAAGAAAGATTGTTTCCAAAGGGAGATTTAAACCAGAGTTGATTGGGGTACTTTACGTCTTTTTCACCTCTCTCTCCACAGTGTATCCCTAAGGTCAGCCAGTGATTCCTTCTCAGTCTCTGTCAGATTTGGCACTTCTCAGATTTACCAGTCCCTCCCTTGTTCCAGGACCATATCACATTCCATTCATGTTACAGCAGCAGCAGCAGCAGCTTCCAAGATGGTCAACCTGCAACTTGTCCCCTCTTTCTTTGTGTGTCCTGTGCAGTGGTGGCCAGATTAAATACCCTCACTGCCCTCCTGAGGTAGCAAAACTAAACTCCTCCACCTGACAGACAGAGCTCTTTAGCAACTGCATCCTCTTCCCCAGATGCTTTCCAACTTTAATTCTTCGTGTTGAGTTCAGTTCAACTAGTATTTACTCATCACCTAGCTTCCTGTTGTGGGTATGCTACTTTAATGCATCATTTTTCATTTAAGCTTCATGATAGCTCAAAAGAGAGATTTTTACTCTTGTTTTCTAGATAAGGAAACCAAGAGATGGAGAGGAGAAAACCCTACAAAGGAGCTGGCCTCCCAATGTAGCCCCACTTTGCTGATTAGGCAGTTTTGTTCTCTTACCACAAATGAGTTCTAATTTTTTCACACCTTTGCTCTAGCCATTTTTTCAACCTGGACTACATCTAGCCCATTTCTTCATTTTCTTTAGAACACAGGGCAAAACTCATCCTGGTTAGCACTTTGATACTTGAACCATCTTTTATCTGCGTATTCCCTCTGCATTTAAGTATCTTACACTTAAGTAGATACTGATGTGTGACATTTCTAATCCTATCACATGTGTGTATGTCTTCCCAGGTGTACCCATGGGCTTTTTGGGCAGAGGACTGAGTGTGGTGGATTAAGGGTCAGACAGACTTGGGTCCTAGCTTTGCTACCTGTTGTGTGTGTGATTATGGGCAAATAAGAAATTAATTTCCCTTTGACCCAGTGTCTTCTCCTCCAGGAGGAGTTATGGAAATTATCTGAAGGATCATACAGGAGAAAGTGCAGCTATAGTCATTGGCACTGAACAGGTGACCAAGACATGTTGATTCATTTGTTCAGTTAATTCTTTTTTACTTGTGAATAATCTGGTAGTAGACACACTGGATATACCTGCCTTGTGTTCAGTATTTGGTTTAGAATGTTCTCCTCAGGGATGATGATCATTCTGGAAGTATTAGATTGACTTTCCCAGCCCACATGTTAGAGGATGTGCAATTATCTGACAAATGTTACAGTTATAGAGTCAAGTATGGGGGAATTTAGAATTATCTACTTTAATTTGCCTTTATTGTATTTTTGATATATATACATTAACATTTTTCATTTGTACTTTTTTCGAACCAGTACTTCCCAGTGTTTTTGAAGTGTTTGGGTTTTTTTTTTTTCTTTCTTTCTGTTCAGTTTTTTGTTGTTGTTGTTCTTTTCTGTACACATCCCATTCAAGATAACCTTTGTCTGTTCTAGGTATAACACCTGCTGTTAGGTGTTTTTTTGGCTTGGTTCAGAGTCATATTCATCTTAGAGCTGGTCTCCTTTTTTTCTGTTTTTCAGCAGCAGTTCCCAGGGGTTCTTCTGACACAAATCAATGGAGGAGAATGACTTGGGAATAGGGAATGTGGTCTCTGCCCTGGAGTCGTGTGTCCTTTAGGGATGGCACCTCAGAGCAGCAGCTGTTCCTACCACACCAGCCACAGCTGATGCCAGGAGGTCACACATGTGCCAGGCTGAACTGGCTCTACGTGGGCCATATATTAAATATAAGCAGTTACAGCCATGCCTCCTAACATTTAGTTTAATTTAGTGAAAACTTTTCAAACCCCTACTTTCTAGGTCCTTTGGATACAGGCATGAATAAACTGCTATCCCTGTTCTGAAGTAACTTGCAGAAGTAGGGTAGTAGGTACACAAACCATAATAAAGAAACATTAAGAAAATTTTCTGTACTAAAGATTCAATTTAAAAATCAAAAATTCATGTACCGTGCCTCTCTTTGAGCCATAGGTGCTAAATTATCTTTACATCATTTAGCATAATTTATAGTGTAGGTATAATTTTATATTCTTCTTGTTCACATGCTTTTGTAATTTTTGAATTTTTCTTATTTGTATATAATGCAAATGGTGATTAGATTGCATTCCTTTGAGCAGATATTTCACAGTTTACATTCCTCTTTCTTAGATGGGCTGCTTCATGAACAGTCTTGTGGAGAAGGCAGTGGTAGGGAGCATTTTATCAAATAGAAGAGTGATGATCTTGGTGAAGATGCAGTGGTAGGAGCCAGTTCAGCCTGAACATACAGCAAAAAGCAGTTTCCTTGACTTTTTTGTTGAGCAGCAGCTGGGGAACTTAGAAAAAGATGGTTTGGGAAATGGGAAATCCAGGGGTAGATCATATCTAAGAGCTTTAGTTTAAGAAGTATTGAGAAACATCTCTAATCTTCTGAGAAGGGGCTTGTGCCACAAATGACAGGGTGAGTGGGGCTGTTTTAAGCTTCTGGCCTTTGGTGTAAATAGATGTTTAAGAGCATCTGGTAAATCTGAGGGTAGAATTAGCAGGACTTGACTTGATGACTACCTGACGTTGTGGAAACAGTAGGCTTCATAGTGGAAGGCTGGAATTGCTGGAGAATAGCGTGCCACTGATTAAATGGAAAAAGAGTACGGATTAGTGCCCAGGAGAACAAGTCCAACATTAGACTGGTTAGCTCCATTTGTGGACTAATTAGAGGGGAGATGACTTCTCCTTTCAGTAGATTGTGATGGAGAAAAGTGGAGGACTAGCAGTCAAAAGATGTGTATTCCTGTCCCAAGTTCTGTCCTTTCCTTGCTGCTAATTCCTTCACATGAACTCTTTGAGAGTCAGTTTCCTCACCTGAAAAAATTGGGGAAAATACTACCTATATGACACAGTTACTTTGAAGGTTAAATGAAAAATGCCGGTGAAAGTGCTTTAGTGACTGCCTGTTATTTTACTGAGTTGTTATATTAAGCATTATGTTTTGAGACTTTGACTTTCCATCTCCCAGTAACTCTTCATGAAATGTTTTCGGGATTGTATTCCAGGAAGGAATTTAAACTATACCTAACTTCACCAGTACTCAGTTTGCTCAAAGAAAATGGGTTGGTGAAGCTGTGTAATGTTCTTTTACAAGTAGAAGGGAGGTGAAACCATAATTGTTTCAGTGGGTTTTTTTCCTCCTCCGCACCTTGTGAAAAGCGTATTTATATGTTTTATAAGACTCTGCTACAAGTCTAATTTGATGACAGGAATTGCCATTATTGCTAAATTTATGACATGTTCACTTCTTTTCCCTGAGTGACTCATTACTGGGTCCTGGAAATGCACCTGTGTTTTTGTTTAGGAGGAGGTTATGGTGAGGGAGAACTTAGGGTGACTTTTAAGTAACAGAACTTTGTATTATATTTATCTGTCTGGAGGCAATAAATCTGTTTCAGCAGATTAAATACAGACTTCTTTAGAAAGCCCTGTTTTCTCAAACCTCTTATCAGCAGCACTTGGCAGTAATCACACCTACGGAAACTTGTAATTTTCCTCAAGGAGGTGACACTGACAGAATTAAAAATGAAGGAGCCCCCCTGAAAAGCAAGTTCATTACAAATTAACAGTGGTCTTAGCAAAGCAGTGGGCTAAGGCGTGTCAAATAGCGATATGGATAAAGAAACCCAGCATTTTAAACTGTCAGAGCTGGGAACAGGGCTAGCCTGAGAACAAATTAATCACATATTGTCAAGGCAAAGTTGCATCAAATTAACACATCGGATTCCAGCATATTAATGTTAGAATGCTTTCACCTGATTATTACTGCAAACCATTGCTACTCTTTGAATGCAAAGATATAATTAAATTGCTAAATAGAAAGTGCATATAATATCTCCACATGCATTTAGGATGCATGAGCTGAAAAGTGCACATCCTAGGAAGTGACAGATTCTATTTGTGGGGGGGGAACTTTACTTTTTTTCCCTTTTTATTTACTTGGAAGTACTAGAGTATGAAATTAGAAAAGTTAGTTATGTTATTCATATTCTATATGAGTTAGATGAAATACAGGTTTAATTTAACTGATTTGCTACACTGACTGTGAGTACATAATTACCTCTGCATTTTTCTGGAAGAGAAATGGGAAAATGTTGTACAATAGTCCTTTGCAACAAAATTACCCATTACACATAATCCTAGTGGTGGATTTGTCATCAGAAGGTGCTTTGGAGAAATTAGATTGGCTGTTCTGACAACTGTCTTTTATTAATATATAAGGATTACTTTCTGGCTCTGCTTAATCTAATATGTGGTTTATTATATTTAAAATAAGAATTCCAGCAGAAGCCCAGTAAGGCGAACTTGCTTTTGATTAGTCTCTGCTTGTCCCAGGTTAGACCTGGGCCAGGCCTTCTGGCAGTCTTTGTTACTCACACTTGACGCCTCCCTCTGTCCTCTACCAAGCTCTGTTGGTCCTGTACATTGAAATCTTCCTGAAATCTCACCTTCTTTCATGAACTCTCCTTCAGCAACCCACATATTCATGGACTTCTCTTTTCAGCTTTGGGATATAGCCGATTTGAATTTACAAATGCTCACTTAGCAGTAGCTGGAGAACTTGTATACACAAAAAAGGGAAGTAGTGATCACTGGGAGCCACCATGGGTACACTCAGAACCAGACAGGGCAGAATAACCTCAGTTTCTTTCTTGGGTAGGATTATTAGCTAGAGAGAGTACTGTGGTCATGGTGTTCTGAATTTCAGTAAAACATCTTAACTGTTATAGCAGAATCTTGCATGGTATTCTTGTAGGCAAGCTGGAGAAATGTCAGTCAATAATGTTGTGGTCAGGTGGACTTGCACCTGGCTGAATGTCTAGGTGCAGAGTGGTAATTAATGGATTCATGTCAAACCGGAGAGCTATCTGTTGTGGTCGGCTGCACTGTGTGTTCATTACTGTCGGGGACCACAATGAGACCATTAATGATAGGCTGATCACATTTGTGGAAGGCAGAAAACTGGGGGAATAGCAGGCATGTGCAGTGACAAAGTCAGGGACTTGGCCTTGACAAGCCAAAATGATACTTGTGCCTAGGTCATAAAAGGCAATCATTTGTGTGTGGGGTGGTGGTAGAGAATGGGAAGGAGATGTTGAGGTTTGACCAAGTAGTACATAAAAGAAAAGCTTTGGAGTTGTGGTTGGTTATAAGTCAGTACGGTTCAGCAGAATCAGATAGTTGGAAGAAAAACTCATTCATTCATTCATTTCTGAAATATTTCTTGAGTGCCTGTATGTGCCAGGGACTTGGCTAATACTGAGGATACAATGGTGAACGAGATAGACATAGTCCCTAATCTAATGGTATGTGTAATCTTGTGGGAAATTGAGGCAATTACAATACAATATAATAAATGATATGAGATGGAAAGTTCAGTAGGGTGAGTTGCTTAGAGGAGGGGTACCTGGCCTGGACCTGACACGGGAGAGTATCAGGGAAGACTCCTTAGATTAACCCTAACCAAGCCTTGAAGGATGGGAGGGGTTTAGTCAGGTAAGAGGCTTCCATGCAGGGGAAGTGCTGGTATAAAAGTCAGAGGTAAGAGAGTTTCTCGTGAATTCTGGGGAATAAAAGTAGTTGGGTGGAACATAAGAGGGTAAGGGTAGAAGAGATGAGGCTTGATCAAGAGGGGTTTTTGACTTGCTCCTAATAGTTGTATTTGGAGCAGGGAAGTGATATCCTTTGGTTTGAATAAATCACTATGGCTCTGGCTAGCAAAAGCCAAGAATGATGTTTGTGGTAGGGTAGTGAATTCCTGTATAACAGATGTTTGTAACTATAAGCAACCTCTATTCACACAAGGGTCACCAGGACGTGGTGAGGATTGGAAATCAGGCAGGGCATATGAGTTGGGGTTTATACAATTTGTTCAGAGAAGAGAAGATCCAGGCAGATCTGAAAATAGTAGAAGGGTTTTCAGGTAGAAGAGGCTCTGCATGGCGCTGCCAACCTGGGTACAACACGGAGTTGTCTTAGTCCATTTTGTGTTGCTATAACAGAATACCTGAGACTGGGTAATTTATAAAGAAAAAAGATTTATTTGGCTCACAAATCTGATGGCTGGAAAACTAAGATTGGGCATCTGCATCTGCGGGGGAGCCTCAGGCTGCTTCCACTCATGGCAGATGGCAAAAGGAGAGCCTGCAAGTGCAGAGATCACATGGCAAGAATGGAAGCAAGAAAGAGAGAGGATAGGTGCCAGGCTTTTTTTTAAAGCAACCAACTCTCTTGGGAGCCAGTGGAATGAGAACTCATTTACCCCTGGAGTGAGGACATCGATCTATTCATGAGGATCTGCCCGCCTGACCCAAACACCTCCCATTAGGCCCTACCTCCAACATTGGAGATCAAATTTCAACATGGGGTTTGGAGGGGACAAACATTCAAACCATAGTAGGTGTATTAATCATCTTTCCATGTAAGTGTTCAATGTTGGCTGTTTGTGAGAGACCGTGTAGTAATACCGAAAGAGCCCTAACTCCCTAGACTTGCGTTGAAATACTGGGTCTGTTTTACTGCCTTGGACAAAAGATTTTTTCTTTCTGAGCCCTAGTAGCCTCATCTGTAAAATAATAAACCACATAGCCTTTGAAGGCCAGAGATAGTATATTACAAAGCACCTGGCACAGACCCCTCTGCCAAGTAGGAATCTATCCAGTTATTGTAGAGTCAAGAGTTCCTGGACCCTTGACTGTCTCAGAGGTTACTAGTATTGGGTGTCACTGATTCCTGGTGTTGGCTCTTCTATTTTTACTTTGTAGGGGATCTAAGGCTTTGACCTTAGGCTCAGCTCCCTTCCTCTCAGTGCTCGTCTATCCTGTTTAGAAAGATAGGTGGTTTGTGAGCTCGAGCCCGCAAACTAATTTTGATATTCACATCACTTGAATATGTTTTTGAATTAAGTGTGTTGCAAAAGCCACATTTATTGTACTCCAAAGATATCTAAAAGTGACTTTTGTATTTTGCATGGCCTTGCCTACCTCTACTAGTATGAATGTTTGATAGTGAACTATGGTGGTATTTCCATGTTCTTGTCTCTTTTCTTCCCATTTTTTTTGTAAATTGTGGTAAAAAAAAAACACATAAAATTTACCACCTTAACTAATTTTAAGTATACAGTACAACAGTGTTGTTATAACTCTGTGCACATTGTTGTACAACAGATCTCTAAAACTTTTTAATCTTGCAAAAACTGAAACTCTATATCCATTGAATAACTTTCCTTTTCCTCTTCCCCTCTAGCCCCTGGCACCTACTGTTCTACTTTCTAAGAGTTTGGCTGTTTTAGATACCTCATGTAAGTGGAATAATGCAGTACTTGTCTTTTTGTGACTGGCTTATTTCACTTAGCCTAATAGCCTCAAGATTTATCCATGTTGTAGTATATGACAGGCTTTCCTTGCTTTTTAAGACTGAATAATGTTCCATTGTATTTATATACCACATTTTCTTTATCCATTCATCTATTGATGGACATTTAGGTTGTTTTTACCTCTTGACTATTGTGAATAATGCTGCAGTGAACATGGACGTGCAGATATCCCTTTGAGATCAATTCTTTTGGATAAATACCCCGAAGTGGGATTGCTGGATTATATAGTAATTCTTCATTTTTCAAGGAACCTCCACATTGTTTTCCATATGGCTGCACCATTTCATATTCCTACCAATAGCATACAGGCTTCCAATTTTTTCGTCTCTTCTCCAACACTTGTTATTTTCTATATTTTTGGCAATGACAGGTATAAGGTGATACCTTGTTGAAGTTTTTATTTGTATTTCTCTAATGTTAATATTAGTGATGCTAAGCGTCTTTTCATACACATGTCCATTTGTGTATCTTCTTTGGAGAAATGTCTATTCAAGTTCTTTACCCATTTTTTAATTGAATTTTTTATTGTTGTTGAGTTGTAGGAATTCTTTATATAGTCTGGATTTTAGCCCCTGATCAAATAGTTTGTAAATATTTTCTTCCATTATGTTTGTTGCCTTTTTACTCTGTTGATTGTTTCCTTTGCTGCACAGTTTTTTTTGTTTTATTTTTCGTTTGTTCTTTTTTCCTGGAGATCAGAGTCTTGCTCTGTTGCACCAGGTAGAGGGCAGTGGTGTCGTCATAGCTCACTGCAACCTCAAACTCCTGGGCTCAAGCGTCCTCCTGCCTCAGCCTCCCAAGTAGCTGGGACTACAAGCAAGTGCCACCATGCCTTGCTAATTTTTCTATTTTTTGTAGAGATGGGGTCTCACTCTTGTTGAGGCTGGTCTCAAACTCAAGCGCTCAAGTGATCCTCCCACCTCAGCCTCCCAGGCCGAGGATCACCGGCATGAGCTACTACTGCACCTGGCCCTTGCACAGAAGTTTCTAAGTTTGATATAGTCCCATTTGTCTATTTTTGCTTTGGTTACCTGTACTTCAGTGTCATATCCAAGAAGTCATTGCTACATCCAGTGTCATGAAGCTTTCCCCTTATGTTTTCTTCTAGGGGTTTTATAGTTTCAGGTCTTACATTTAGGTCTTTAATTTGTCTTGAGTTAATTTTTTTTTATATGGTGTAAGGTAAGGGTCCAGCTTTACTCTTTTGCATGTGGAGATCCAGTTTTCCCAACACCATTTGTTGAATAACATTTTCTTGTCTTAAGTGACTTGTAATGAGAGCATAGTTCATGAGTGTAAAGATAATGTTTCAAGTTTAATCCTTCTTATTTATATGATTTTTCTTGATAATCTGCATAGTGAAGCATTTTATTTAAAATGTTCTTTTCCCCACATTATCACCTGACCCTTCTTCTTGCATGTTCCATACTCTGTCATACCATGGTTCTTGTGCTTTGCACGTGCTGTTCTCTCTGCCTGGAGAGTCTTCCTTTATCAGTGAATTACTGTTTATCCTTTAAGATTCAGTCCACATATGGCCCTCTCTGACTCCTACAAGTTCACTCCCACAAGTGGCACTTATCACACTCCATCGTAATTATTTATTTGTCTATTCTTTGCTGTCATGAGAATGTAAGCTCTGTGTAGATAGGAACAATGTCCAGTTTGTCTATATAACTGCAGCAACTACAACAGACCCAGACACCCAGTAGTCAGTTTGTAAAACTAAATGAAAAGGACACCTTTGTCATAGAGACTATAAAATGGTGCAAGGCAGGATGCCTCAGTTTATATATAACTAACTGAGCTTTTTTGTCTCCTTACTTCTAAAATTACGAGATGAATTAGTTTTTTGAGGTCCCTTCTGGCTCCAGCAGTCTATGAACATTGTGGGAATTCTTATCCAAGCACTCCCAGAGCTTCTTTCTCACAAATCCCATAAGATCTACCATCAAATAGGACAATATCATTTTGGGAGTGTGAAGTGGGGTATAAGGAATTTTGCCAGTCAAGAGTCAGGTGAAGTAAAGTTGCTGCCAGGCCTTGCCGGAGTGTTCACGTTCCAGCAGTTCTGTCACTCAGTGCAGGCAAGGCCTTCCTACCTTATCCTCTTCTGGCTTCACTGTTCCCATCTCTAAAATAAGGAAGAGTGGACAGGATCTTCAATTTTTAATGTTCAGTGTATGTGTGTTTGAGGGGGGAATGGATGTATTTTAAAAAAGCATGTTAAATATTCTCTTGTTAGGAAATAAAAAATTAACTTTTACATAAAAACTTCAAAACACGAAGCCTTATAAGAATTTGGCTGTTGGAAATGTGCAGAAGATAGAAGGCATTTTAATGGCAGTGGTAGGGTCCATGTCCATCTTTGGGGGAGTATGAGATTTTTACAGTCATGAAGAGGGGTCATGGGTTAAAGATGATCATGAAACACTGCATTAGTATCTGTTCCTATTCTAATTTTCGATGATTCTGTACTCATGAAAATTTCACAGAAGACTTCAGTAGGATGAGCCTTGCTTACTTCTGTTGTTATGTATGAGTTGCACCTACAGTTTTTGTTTGCTTGTTTGATTTTCTAAATTGAATCCTGACTCCACCATTTACTAGCTGTGTGACCATGGGCAAATCAATTTCTTGAAGCCTGGGTTTTTTCATCTGTAAAGGGTATATGATGATAGCACTTTCTTTAATTAAAATAAAGCTCTTACATAGTGGCTAACATATCATAAATGTTCTATATGTGTTAGTGATTATTGTTGTTAGGGGTTTAGAGGTGAGTATTAATCACACCTTTCCCTCAGCTGACTTTGGAACTTTGAGAGTTAGATAGAGAAATCAGAAAAGTAGAATTAAACATATCCACTTTATTATTGGTAAATCTGGTTAGGATCTGAAGTCCTAATCAGACTTCATTAATACCTTCTCCACTGAGTGTAGACTGACACTCTCCAGTAGAATTTTCTATGATGATAGAAATGTTCTATATCTCCATTGTCCAATGTGGTAGCCACTAGCCACATGTGACTGTTGAGTACTTGCAGTGTGACTAGTGTGACTATGGAACTGAGTTTTTAATTTTGTTTAAAGTAATTTAAACTTTCGTAGCCAAATGTGACTAGTGGCTACTGTATTGGATAGTGCATGTCTAGGTATTGGCATGACTGACCCAGGAAGAGACTGGATCTGTGTAGGAGATAAACTTACTAGAATTGCTATCTCATACCCTTTCCATGCCAGTAATGGGCTCAGAGAGAGCTGGACCCCCAGACCTGCTTCTAGAATGCTGGCCAGGGCCCTGACCCCAACATAGTGAGCACAAAGAAGTAGTTGCTTAACAGGCACTTCTGAGAGAGCCTGGACAACAGGTGAGGTCATGCCAGGTCACTCACTCTTCCTGCTACAAAGAGAAGGGTGGGGACTACTCTTCCCAGTATTTCTACAAGGGCAGAAAGACCTACTTTATGGTTAAAGCTAGGAAACCTGGGGAGAGAAGGAATAGTTCCCCTTACAATTATAGTGACTAAATGTTGTGCAAAGCATTTTCTTAAAAATAAAATTATTAATAAAATGTTCAGTCCTTAATGATAAGGACTTGTTTATATTAATATTTTGCTTCACACTATACTTTAAGTATGACCTCAGTAGTTTTTCCTTATGTACTTTCTTACCGGATAAATGGACAATTGAAATGTAACCCTACTTTCAGACAGAACAAAGACAAAAACTTAAAACTACAAGTAAAATGTTATGTGCACCTTTGCCCTGAATTCAGTCTTATCTTAGTTTTTTGAATGTGACTTTTGGTAAGCTTATGAAAAGCAAGCTGCTTCTTTGTAGGTTTTGTTCCCCCCTCTTCATATTCTTTTCATTAGGGTTAAATATCAAAGTGAGTCTTAGATGGGATAGCTTGTTTCTAGAAAGGGAGAAGTTGATATTTCTTTTGAAACTTTCCCAAAATAGCGTATTTCTTGTCGGTTAGCAACAGGTGCAGTAATTGTGTAGTTTCATGGCATGGGGTGTCCTGTTGTCCGCTAGTTACTGGATGTATTAGAAATGACGATATTTTGAAATCAATTCTTAATATTTTAGAATGTAAATTCCCCCTTTATTTTTTCTTTATTTTTAGTTGACATGTAATAATTGTATATATTTATGGGATACAGAGTGATATTTCAGTACATGTATGCAATGTGTAATGATCAAATCAGGGTAATTAGTGTGTCCATCACCTCAAACAGTTATCATTTCTTTGTGTTGTGAACATTCAAAATCCTCTCTTCTAGCCTTTTGAAAATATATGATAAGTTATAGTTAACCATATTCACCCTGCAGTGCTGCAGAACACAAGAACTCATTCCGCTTATCTAGCTGTAATTTTATATTTGTTAATCAACCTTTCCCCATCCTCCCCTCCGCGCTACCCTTCCCAGCCTAATGCCCACAATTCTACTCTCTACTTCCATAAGCTCAAATGGCGTGCAGCAACTGCACCTGGCCGTTTTCTCTCTTTTAGATTGGAGTTAATAATATTACCTATGTCATTGTGTTAGTGAGGATTAAATGAGATAGTATATACATGTCTACCTTGAAGTAAGCACTTAATATATGATAATGTTGTTATTCTTGCCTTAATATTTGATTTCAATCTTTTTAAACTTCATGTTAATAAAATTATGTTTTAAGTATTCTTTTGTAACTTTTTTCTCTCAACCTTATGTTCCAGAGATTCACCCATATTGATGCCTATAACTATAGTTAATTCATTTTCATTAGTGGAGAGACTCCATTGTGCAGGTGTACTGCAGTTTATCCATTCTGCTGTTGATGGACATTTGGGTTGTTTCCAGTTATTGCTATTACAAATGTGGTTTATAAGTATTTTACGTGTGTAAGAATTATACCAAGGGAGAGGCTTGTAAATATTTTTCACCATGAATCACATATAATAAGAAATACAAAGCCGGGTGTGGTGGCTCATGCCTGTAATCCCAGCACTTTTTGAGTCTGAGGCAGGAGGATTACTCGAGGCCAGGAGTTCAAGGCCAGCCTAGGCAACATAGGGAGACCCCCGTCTCTATAAAAAACAAACTAAAAAATTAGCCAGGCATGGTGATGCATGCCAATAGTCCCAGCCACTCAGGAGGCTAAGGCAGGGGGATCTCTTGAACTCAGGTGTTTGAAGCTGCAGTGAGCTATGATGTTGTCACTGCACTCCAGCCTGGGTAACAGAGCGAGAACCCATCTATTAAAAAAAGTACATTTTATATCCTGATCCAGTACATGCAGGTAAGTATATGTGTGTACATACAGATAGGATATTTGGAAACAGATTTTTCCTGGAAGAATACTTACCCTTAATAAGTGCAAATGTACTCTGATCGATAGTGCCGAATTATTTTCCAAAGTGGTTAATCCCGTTTGTGCTCCCTCCAGCAGTGTGTCACTGTTCTGATCACCCTGTCAGATTTAATTTTTTCTAGTTTTATGGGTGTGAAATTGTATCATGATTTTAACTTGCATTTCTCAGAATGTAATTGAGATTGAACATCTTTTTGTGTTTATTGGTCATTCATTCACATTTCCTTTTCTGTGAAGTACTTGTTCAAATCTTTTCCCCATTCTTGTTTATCATTTTCTTACAATTTGAAGAGAAACTTTTAATGTATTTTGGATACTAACCATTTTTATATATTGGATACTAACCATTCTGTTGAAGATTCTCCCAGTTTGTGACCTTTCCTCATTCTTCTTTTGGTGCTTTTTGATGAGTAGAAATTCTTATTTTTAACATACTGAATTTATCAGTCTTTTGCTTTATTATTTATACTTTTTGTGTCTTGTTTAAAAAATCCTTACCTACTCCAAGGTCATGAAGTTATTTTCCTATATTGTATTTCAAATATGCATAGTTAAATAATCTATCTGAAATTGGGTTTTTTTGTACATGTGATGTGATGTAGAGGTCCAATTTCAGCTTTTTTTGTAGGATTAAACAGATTCTCATCTTTCCCTGCTGATTTGTGGTGCTAGCTTAGTCATATATTAAATTTCCCATTGTGTTTGCTGTTGTTTCTGGACTCTATTCTGTTCCAATGGTTTATTCCATTTTCCGTGTGTTAACATCACACTATCTTAAGTATTTCAGACTTAAAACAATTTCTGATATCTGATAAATCATGCCTTCAGATTCTTTTTTCTTATTCACGAGTGTCTTGTATATTCTTAACCTGTTGTTCTTCCATATAAATTTTTGAAATCACTTGTCAAGTTTTTTTTAAAGTCCCCTTTGAGATTTTGATTAGAATCAGATTATATTTGTAGATCAATTTCAGAGAATTGACATCTTTACCATTTTGATATATTTCTCCATTTATTTAAGTGACCTATAATGTCTTTCATAAAATTTTATAATTTTCTCCATGGAAGTATTATATGTTTTTTGTTAGATTGATTTACATATACTTAATATTTTTTATTCTACTCTCAATACCTTTTAAATCATCATGTCTTCCTATTTGTTGCTGGTATATAGAAATGCAGTTGATTCTTCTACATTGATTTAATATCAACAACCTTAAACTCTTATTAATTCCATTAATTTATACCTTTTTTGGTTTTCTGTGGAGTCAGTCATTTGCAAATAATGATAGTTTTATTATTTTCTTTTCAATCCTTATAGTTTTATTTCTTTTTCTTGCTTTACAGAGCTGGCTAAGATCTCCAATACCATGTTGAAAAGAAATAAGAAATAATCTTGTTCCTGATATTAAAGAAAATGCTTTTAGTAGTTGACTAATAAGTATGATGTTTTCTTTTCTTTTTTTTTTTTTTCTTTTTTGAGACACTGTCTCACTATGGTGCCTAGGCTGGTCTCCAACTCCTAAACTCAAGCAGTCCTTTGACCTCAGTCTCCTGGGAACTGGGATTATAAAAGCACCATACCCAGCAATGTTTGCTGTTTTGGTAGATGTCCTATGTTGGGTTAAGAAAGGTCTTTTCTGTCCCTAGTTTGCTAAAGTAATTATTACTTTTTAAATCATGAGTGAATGTTGAATGTACTGAATGCTTTTTTTGTATTTATGTGGACTATCATGTGATTTTTCTCCTTTAATGTCTTAACTATGATTATTTACATTAATTTTCTTATGTTAAGCCAACCTTGCATTTGGTAAGATAAGCTAAACTTTTGTCATCAGTATCCTAGTTTTTACATACTGCCAGATTGGTTTGCTAATATATTCTTTAGGATTTTTGCATTTTTGTTCATAAGTAAATTTGGCCTGTAATTTTCCTCTCTTACACTCTCAGGTTTGAATATGGAGGTTTTGCTAGCCTTATAAAGTGACTTAGAAATTATTCTTTTTCAGTACTATTGAATATGGGTAATTTTAGCATTATCTGTTCTTTGAATGTTTGATAGAAATTGCTAGTAATAGTGTTGTCTCAAATTGAGTTCTCCTGGGAAGCAGACTCTGAAATGGAGATTAGCAGGCAGGAAATTTATTAGGGAGTGCTTTCTGGGTCTACATCTGTAGGGGAAAGGGAAGAAAACAGGATTGGGTAGAGGAAGGAGTCGGACTATAAGGCAGTCATTACAAGGCCTCACCTGGCACCCTGGGTTACTCTGAAGCTTCAATGGCCCTTCAGAATTGTCCCAAGTTGGTGTAATGGGGCCAGTCCTCTTATATTCTTACATCTGACCTATCCTTCAATGCTGGCTGCCCTGAGAAGGAGGTGCAACCTTGGGCAAGGTGACTATCAGCCAATGCAATTCCAGGAAAGGAATGGCATCTGATAGCCATCAGCCAGCAACCTTCCCAGCAGTTGGGAAATACACCTTTCATTCCTGAAGAGGGCATCTGGGTAGTAGAGCCAGTGACCATGCCAATCCACTCTTGGTGCTGCTTGGCTTTACTTGCTTCATATAAGTTTTGGGAGCACACCTTCAGGTCTGTGTTGAGCCTCTTTTCTTTGGGGCAACTTATAAAAGGAAGGTTAGTAGAATGAACTACAGTCTCCGTTACTGCACCTGGTCTTGAGGCTGCAACTGATATTCATCTCTCTCTTCCCATATCTATTCTGGGCCCTTTCACCTTGCTTAGTTGGCACCTCTGGTGCCAGCCATAGGTGGTTAATGTGGTATGATGACCCAGACCCTTATCCCTGAGTGTCCAGTCCCCTATTTACCTTTCTCAGGCTGTGGCTGCTTCATTTGTCCATTTACTATTAAAACTGGGTAGAAGAATAGTAAGATATGCCCAGTGGATTTACTGGCCAGACATGTTCCTTCCTGCCTCCTTTGTGTACAGGAGCCCTATGTTCTATAAGACTCAACTGCTCCTATCAGTATAGTGACTTCTTGTTTGATGTCCCTTGGCATGAGGATCCTGGGCAGCAGCCATAGTTTTAACATTCAGTGGAACTCTTGCTGTGTCGTGTTCCTGGTGGACGTGTTCTCTATTTGGGAATCAGGATCTCTTAATCAATGGAGCCCTGATTTGTAGGGATAGGAAGCATAAATTCTGCAAGTGGGTAAGTGATGTTGAATGCGGCCACTCCTGCTTTTTCTCTTGGTTCCTAGAACCATGTATTCTACCCATTGAGGCCATAATACCATATAATGGTTATTGATTTTTAGTATATATTGTATATTAGTATATTGCATCCTACAGATGCATCCCAGCCTCACAGGGTGTCATCTCTGAGCTAGTATCTTATCTGTACCTTCAACAGATATTATACAATCATTCTTAGTCCAGCAGCTTGTTTAATCACTCTGTTAGGCCAACAGCTTTTGAGTGGTATGGTGTGTGATAAGACCAGATGATCCTGTGGTTATATGCTACTGCTGTACTTTCTTTGCTGTGAAGTGGGTTCTTCACTCTGGTGTAGGCTGCCATTGTGTTGGATCAAACACTCTGAGGTAGTTGGTGCTGGTTGAAGCATTACTGGCAGGAAAGGCAAACCCATACTTGAATATGTGTTGATTTCTGCCCAAAGCCCTTTCTGGATGGAAGGAGTCCAGTGCTATCAACTTGCCACCAAATGGCTATTTGGTCTTCTTAAGGGATGATACTGTATAGAGGCTCAGCACTGGTCACTGTTGCTGAGAGGTTGGATATTTGACAGTGTACAGTAGTAATATCAGCTTTGGCAAGTGAGAGATCATGCTGTTGGGCCCGTATATAGCCTCAGTCCCTGGCCTCAAGGCTACTCTGCTCATGTGCCCCTGTGCCAGCAGTGGGGAGGCCAATGACAGAGTTTGGCTGAAGTTAAATGAAATCTGTGTTGAGAGTTCCCAAAATCACCCCCAAGTTCACTGACAAGCTAGGAGGACTCATAGGACTCAGCATGTAGTTGCACTTATGTCTATGATTTATGACAGTGAAAGAATTCAAAGCACAATCAACAAAGGGAAAAGGTACATGGGGTGAAGTCTAGAGGAGATTAAATGCGTGCTTGTAAGAGTCCTCTCCTAGTTACACAGGACATGCTTAATTCCCCTAGCAATAAGTCGTGTCAACATGGTTGAAATGTTGTCCTCTACAGAAACTCATTAGAGATTCAGTGCCTAGGGTTTCTGTTGGAGGCTGGTTACATGAGCACCCTCTGTCTAGTGCATACCCAAATTCCCAGAGTCCCAGAAGGAAAGTAGGTGTTGAGCATAAACCATGTTGTTTGTACAGTTTTAGAACAGTGAACCACTCTTAGCAAGATGGTAGAAACTCTCCTGAGGTCCATATTCCCAAGTGCCAGCCAAGGGTTAACCTCGTAATTTCTAAGGGTAGCAGTCTGTGTTCCACACAGTTATTCTGCCTGCTTGGTTATTCAATACCTTTTCTGTGGAGGATGCTCTCTGGTGCTGGTGGCTGTCAACATGTACTGCAAAAGTCTTTATGCTTCATGCCCATCGCCCTAAGTCCATCCATAGGTCTCTCCCCAGGATTTCCCTTTTTCCTTCCTTCCAGGCCTCTAACCAACTGGTCAAGCCATTTACCCACGAGTGTGCATATTTTAACCTCCTGCCACTTCTTCCACACAAAGGAGATGAACAAATGCATTGTCCTAAGCTCTGGCTATTGGGAAGCTTTCTTTTCACTGTTGTCTTTTAAGGCCATTCCTAAGTGGGACTGTAGTGCATCCATAGTCCATTTTCAGCTCCAACTGTGTCCAACAGTTTTTAAAGTGTTGATATTCCCCTTTCTTAGGGTGTGATTGTCTAAGTGTCCACAGGTCCTTGGGGGAATCTTTACAGCATTTACTTGCTCTGGTTGTTTCAGGTCCTTTTTCCTTTAGCTTTATCTCATAATCTCATGATTTTTGATATGCTTGCTTCTAAATATTTTCTGATTTCTATTATTTTTTACTTGATACATGAATTATTTGTAAGAGTGTTTCTAAATTTCCAACATATGAGGTTTTTCTAACTTTATTTATTTATTTATTTTAGTTTTTGTATTCATTCTAACTTGATTGTTTTGTGTTTAGAGAAACTGGCCTGATGGTACCAATTATATAAAAATTTGTTGAGCATTGTTTTATGCCTACTAAAGTAGGTCACTTTTCATAAATATTGTCTGTGAACCTGGAAAGAATGTGATTTCTACTGCTGTTGGTTGCTATATTCTAAATATTTCCATTAGGTCAAGACTGTACAAGTTGAGCATCCCTAATCTAAAAATCAGAAATCTAAAATGCTCCAAAATCTGAAACTTCTTGAGCACCAACACAATGCTCAAAGATCATGCTCAAGGAAATGCTCATTGGAGCATTTGGGATTTTGGATTTTCAGATTAGGGATGCTCAATCAGTAAATATAATGCAAATATTTCAAAATCCAAAAAAATTTGAAATCTGAAACACTTCTGGTCCCAAGCATGTTGAATAAGGGATACCTAACCTGTAACTGTGTTAAAATTTTATTTATTGATGTTTTTGTCTGCCTGATCTATATCAATTAGACAAAGGTATGTTTGAATTTCCAACTGTTGCTAGGTTATCCATTTTTCCTTGTTAGTCCTGACAAATTTTTCTTTATATATTGTAAGGTTATGCTTCTATACCCATATAATTTCAGAATTATTATTTCTTCCTGATGAATTGAACCGTTTGTCACTTGTGACTGTCACTAGTGAAGTTCCCCCTCTTTCATACAGCTATACCTGCCCCATTTGGTTAGTTATTTGCCTGGCATATATGCAGTTTCATTATGATGTTTCTAGATAAACATTTTCCCCCTATTTTTCCTATTTTGCATTTGTTGGGCTTTCTGAATCTGTGGATTGATGTTTTTCATCAGTTCTGGAAAATTCTCAGGCACTTTCTTTTCAGACATCACCTCTGCACCATTTATTCTTTCTTCCTCTTTTGAAATTCTAGTTATACCTGTTAGAATATGTTATTTTATCCTCCATGTCTCGTAATCTCTTTTTCTATTTTCTGTCTCCATGTCTCTCTTTCGGTTGCATTCTAGGTAATTTCTTTAATTCTATCTTCGAAGTCACAGATTCTCTCCTCAGCCCCCACATGTTGTATTTCCAATTTTAGTTACTGTATTTTTTATTTCTAGAAGTCTCATTTTGATTTTCTAAAAAATCTGCTTGGTAATTTAAAAAACTTTTTATTATAAAAAGTTTAATAAGTTTCTTCATAAAAGTTCAGTGAATACCCTTAATACCTACCACCTGCATTCAGTAATTGTTAACGTTTTGCCATATTTGCTTTATTTATGCTTTTTTATGTTGTTGTCATTGGCCATGTCAAGGTTGACATTCACTCCTAAATTCTTTAGCTTGCATCTCCTAAGAATAGCAACATTCTTCTGTCGAACCATGCTATCATATCATACCACATCTTGGATAATCTTTATAGTCTTTTGCTCTTACCCCAAATTTTCCTTTACACATTTATTTTATATTCTGTTTCTGATCATTCTGTTAACTCTAGGCTTTCTGGGTCTATTTTGTGATACCTTCTATGTTTTGTGATTTGGAGCTAAAAGAGCTTATTTCTTGCAACTTTTTCTGTTGGAATTATTTAAGTAATTTAGGTTTCTCCTGAGAGGATTTGTTTTTGCTTCTGCCTGGATCCTGGGGACACTACCAGAACCACTTTAAATTCTTGGCTGGAGTCTTTATGGTCCATCAAGTAATGTGAATTTGGGATGGAAATTTCATGTGAAAGTTGGTTTGTGTTTATAAAGTCTCGGGAGAAAAAAAATGATTGGGAGGGGGCAGGGGAATTAGGCAGTTTCCCTTGGCCAGAGGTCAGGTTGGGAATCCTTAATTCTAATTAACTCTTCACATGTAGGTCTTTGAGCAGGGCTGGGAGGATATCTCAGCTTTGTTACAGATTATAGATATGCTGTCCCATATATCCAGCTGACCAAGAAAACTGACATTTAATATCACCTTGTTTGCCAAATGCCATCATTAAGGCAAAAGTTGTGTTCAGTTATTCATTCTGTGTTCCCCTTTTCACTTACTTTTGGGCTTTTGTGACTTCCTTAAGAACTTGTCAGCCTGTTCAATCAGGTGAGATAGGTATTTTTTATATCTCATCAAAATTTTTCATTGTTTCCTGTTTGAGGATTGGTTAGAGTACATATTTTGCCATGTGTCTGAAATACAAGTCCTATAGTAAAATATTGTTTAGTGTGTTGTCTTAACTGCTGTGGAAGGGGACTATATATATTATGGAATGAAGAAAAAGAGTTTATGCTTAAATATATCATGGCTGTTTATCACATGAAAATATTGATTCAAAACATAAGAAGAGGATTTTTCAGATAAGAACTTTTCCCCAAAAAAACTTTTTATATATATTAGTTTTGGAGAGAATTGTAGTCAAGATTGTGGTCTTTTGAGTCAGTCAGACCTGGATTTCCATCTGAGTTCTATTACTGTGTGACCTTTAACAATTTCTTTAGCTTCATAACAGTTTATTTATCTGTATAATGGAATAAGGGAAGGCTGTTTTGCAGATCAAAGAAGATAATTTGTGTAGTGCATTCAGCCCAGTGCCTAGCAAAGAATAAATGGTAGCTGTTTTTAATCTTAGTCATTCTCTTTCCAGAAATGTTTAAGGTGCTGTTAATTAGAGTGTTAAGTGTGAAACATCTCACATCATATATGTAATAGTGTAAAATTGAATATAGGTTTGTGGGAGAAACTACCAAAAAAATAAAAACAAGAAAGGCACTACGGGACATCATCAGATAATGAGGAGGAAAACAGTATGAAGCTTGGCAGATGAACCAAAGAAACCCAAAGAGCCTGTCTGCTTCCCCTTAGCTTTTCAAGAGTGGGTTTTCTTAATGGCATTTTACACTCTGGCCGTGTGTGTGTGTTCTATTCATTTAGTTGAGGAACATATATATCCCTACCCTTTTGGGTCAAAGGGAGCTCCCAGTTCCTGTGGTCCAAGGAAGCTGCCTAGGGTACTTTAGGAGAAGGAAGCTTGTTCCCTTCTTGAGAGACCTCCAGAGTAGTTAGGAATTCTCATTCTCACCGGTTCAGCAGGTAACCGTTTGGCATCCTCAGAGTTCTAGAAGTACTTTATTAGAAAAGAAACATAGTTACATTCTTCTGATCTGTAGTCAGATGTATTATCCATTGCCCCACGGCCCACACCTATATTCTTAATAGACAAATTTACAATCAACAGGAATTCAAATATATATAACATGCAGCATCAGCATAAATCAGATAGTATGAAGTATTTAGACCTTTTTCCTCTTCCCCTTGGTATGACTCAATCTAATTCTTGCATAACTTTTTAGTTTGACTCCACTATAGGGCATCCTGTTGGAAATGAAATATTTTAAGAAGGAATTGTATAGCCTACCTCCACCTAACCTTTTGCTCTATATTTTTTACGTTCCCAAAGACAAGAGAAGTACGTCTTATTCATTGTCTTTGTATATTTCTCTTGGTACTACTATTGTCACTTTGGTTTTTTAGTAAAGGAAATTGGCTTATTTGAAACGTTTGTCTTAATCCTCTATGGAAATATCAGTTTACAGGAAGGTTAAGGCAGCTCATTTGGGCTCCTCTCAGAGTCTCTGCACAATTGTCGGAAAGGAAACCCGAGGGAAACCCCTGAGCACAGACTTCGGAAGAGCAGTGGCTGTGCAGGAGACAAAATGCTCCAGATGCTTTATCAGGTGCTGTCTGGAGAGCAGGAATAATGGGCTAGAGGCGGAAATGCTGATGTCTCCACTTTCCCAACTTAGCACAAACATCTTCTTTATCTTTGGTGGGTTTTGGTGCCACAGAGGCGGCCCCAAGAAGCTTTAAATGCAAGCGTGATTGCTTTTAGAATCTTGGCTTTGAAAGCATAGCATTTGGGGGTTTCATTGACTTGAATTCTCTTTTTAAAGGGAGTGGGATTCAGAGCATCCACTGTCAGTGCCATTTCCCTTGCTGTGATGGCTTGTTCACTGTTTATATCAAAGGATTTAGGAAGTATAAAAGATATAAACATAAATAGATAAATGGACAAACAAATAAATAAAAAGCTTTGCTCCCTTTGTCACGTAGCAAAATGGCTTCACTGTAACATAATGGGAACACAACAGCTATTTGATTAAAACTTCATGATTTTTCCTGAAAACTTTGAACCGTGTTTGATAATTTTCTTTTTCTAATAACACTGTGACATGGGAGAAGTAGTAGCTTAGAATGCCATGGTTGCAGTGGGACTTTTGGGTGCATCATCCTGCTGGCTACTGCAGGTGCTAGTATGAAATGCCCTCCCGGCTGTTGCTTGCTTGCCTACTGACACGGCCATCCTTTGGAAGGCCCAGAAGTTGATATGTAAATTATTTGCTATTTGTCCTGTTACAGTTTTATTAAAAGCAAAATAAGCAGCTTTGCAGTGTGGGGAGAAAATTTTAAGTGATGAATAAGAACTCAGGCTCTAGAGTTAGACAGCTCTAGGTTGGCATCCCAGCTTCACCAGCTGTGTGACCTTGGGCAAGTTACTTCATTTCTGCAAGCTTCCATTTTATCTATAAAATAGGGAAAATAGTGGAATCTAACTCAGAGTTATTTTGAGATTACATAAGCTAATATTATGGATGTCAAATGTATGGGCTAGTATCTGACCTATATATTATGTTTAATATACAATAGCTATTGTATTATTGGAATGGAGAGCTAATCTTAAAAAAAATGCCTTTTATATCTTGGTTGTTTTCCTATGATAGGAGTGTAATTCATTATGTTTTTGAGAATTTTCAGTTATTTCTCCAGCTCTTGATACTTATTGTCTTAGTCACTATAATGTTAAGTGAAACCATATGAAATTGCAATTTTTGTGAGTCATAAACAGTTGAATACCAGCAGTTTCATATGATTCAACTTAAATATAATAGAAACTATTTGAGTGTATACTGTATGCCAGAGTCTCTACTATGCTATTTCATTCATTCTTTTTTTTTTTTTTTTTTTAGAAAGAGTCTCACTCTGTTGCCTGGGCTAGAGAGCCGTGGCATCAGCCTGGCTCACAGCAACCTCAAACTCCTGGGCTCAAGCAATCCTCCTGCCTCAGCCTCCTGAGTAGCTGGGACTACAGGCATGTGCCACCATGCCCAGCTAATTTTTT
>CAUYRT010076335.1:0-18433 GCA_963574885.1 Lepilemur ruficaudatus
TCTGTCTCTACTCACTCTTCAGTCAAATTCCTTCTTAAATCTGTCTCTGAGGGCAAGTCGATATAGGTATCTCCTCAACAAATTCCAAGTGCAGTGGGCTTTTCTCCAAGGTAGGGTTGACAGATTTAGCAAATAAAAATAGAAAACACCAAGTTATATTTGAATTTCATATGTATCAAACATACTTCTATTAGAAAGTTATTAGTTCTTTATGAGAAATTCAAATTTAATTAGATGACCTGTATTTTATTTGGCAACTATAATCGAGTGATTGTTGGGCCAGAATTAAATAGTCACCCATTAAATTAAATCATTGCCCATTTCATCTATTTACCTCCCTAACAAGGGAATCAGGGATAGTTCATGAAAAGTCACTGTCCCCAAGATGCATTGCCACTCATATCTGCCTTTTCTTTTCTCCCCTATAATAGAGAAAAAAATCTGTGGCATTTTTTTCTGAGCAATCACAAGTGATCCAATTTAGGCCAACATAGAGTGTTAAGCTTCCTTCACATTGATCACGTGTACATTATTGTGGCCCTGATGCCATTCTTAGAAGATCCTACTCGCAGTAGGATCACTTGAGCCCAGGAGTTTGAGGTTGCTGTGAACTAGGCTGATGCCATGGCACTCACTCTAGCCCGGGCAGCAGAATGAGACTCTGTCTCAAAACAAACAAACAAACAAACAAAAAAACAAAAACAAAAACTGTAGATTAAACAAAAATCAGAGCCAAGTTCTTAGAGGAGCATTTGGAAATCATAGTCTCCAGTATGTAGGCTAGACAATGAACATGTGACAGACAAAAAATAATAAAAGACTGTTTGGTAAATAATAGAGATAGAGAAGATTTAGATTGTTTATCACCTTCAATGAACTTTCCAAATAGTTTTGGCACAGTTGGGATAGGATGAGGACAAGCTTTGCACAAACAAAACAATTAGCAAACTAAGATGCAACTAATTATATGCTCCAGAGCGTGGATAGCTTGGCTATGTGCAGGCTTGGATAGCTACAAGAAAAACAGGCTGTGTGTGCTTGGGAGCCAGGGCACAGAGTGTGGCTGGCTTATTTAGGTTTGGAGAAGTCAGAGTTGAACTCTAAAGAATGGAAAATATGATATGTTTGAGCTAGTGTTTAAGGCTGTGTCAGCACCTCTGACAGACAAAGGGTTAATAGCCTTAATCTATAAGGAACGCCTACCAATCAATAAGAAGAAGATAAGCCCAGCAATTGAAAAATGGGCAAAGGACATGAATAAATGACAAAAGAAAAAATACAAGTAGATAATAAATGTATGAAAAATGCCTAACCTCACCAGCATTCAGTGATAAGCAAATAAAAACAAGATACAATTTTCTGCCTATTCAACTGGGAAATACTTTTAAAGTGGTTTAAATGGAAATATCCAGTATTGGTGAGGAGCGGAAGATGGACACCCTTACACACTGCTTGTGGGAGGCCAAATTGATCCTATATTTCTGAAGATACATTTGGAAACAGTATGTACCAAAAACTTTAAAATGGTTTTAAACTCTTGATGAGGTGATAATACCTCTGGAAACTTATCTTTAGGAAATCATTATAGATGCACACAAGGCTCTATATACAAGGATATTCTTTGCAGTATAATTTACAATACAACAACAACGACAAGAAGGAAACCACCTAAATGTTCTATAGAGCAGAAATGGAATGGGGCACACAGTGGGTGGAATGCTAGAGAGCCGGTAGAAGTTATGCCATCAGAGAATGTTTAATCACACAGGAAAATGCTAAAGAATCATTGTGAAGTTATAGAAATGTGAGTAAAATCACCAAAAAGCAGCATACGTAATACGAAACTAATATTGTGGAAAAAGTAGATAACTATAAAAATATACTGGAAAGAAATACACTCTGAGGTGTTAAGCATAGATAACTTTGGGCAATAGTATTATGAGTGATTTAAATTTTCATGTATATAGTAATGTATATTTACCTGCATTAATTTTACATTCTTTCTTCAAAGAACAAGCAATACCTTTACAATCAGACAGAAAGCAATGAATGCTATTTAAAAATATGTGTACATATATAAGTTTGGTGAGAATTAATAAATAAAATAATTACTCGACAACTTGCATTGATAAAAAGAATTGTTTAACTTAATATTTGATTTTTCAACTGGTTGCTAAGGTGTTGTGTACACATGGTTCAATAGGACTTTTGTCTTTGGGAGTTTTGAAGCTGCTGGTTAGAGCAGGTAAGAAATTACTTTTTACGACATGTATATTCTATGAACTCCTTTTCAACCTCCAAGTTCAGGTAGCACCCCATCTTTGTGAAGGTATTCTTTTCTCCTTCATGTAGTTCTTTTCTCCACTTTGCTATTCTTTGGTCAGGCTGTTCCATGTAGCTCTGAGCATGTTGTGTCAGGGCCCTTGACTAATTCATCTTAAATTCAGTGGCCTAGCTCTATTGATGACATATAGCAGGTGCCCAAACAATGTTGATTAGATGATAAGTGAATGAATAAATGAATATAGGGAAATGGCTCTCATTAGACAGTGTTTCAGCAAATAAAATTTAGTACCCTTACAGGAATGGTGGTGTGAGAATTTTTACACAGTGTAATTTGTAGTTCAGTTTGACTCAGTGTGATCAAAGAGACACTAGACATTGGAATGATCCAGATTTGAGGTTAAATATAGGCTTTGTTACTTCATTGTGTGATGCTGCACAAGTCATTTAACTTATCTAAGCTAATTTTTCTGATCTGTAAGATGGGGTTGATGTTACCTATCTTCTTGTGACGATTAAAAGTGCTAATGAGTATACGCAGAAGACTTCATGCAGTTCCTGGTACATAATTCCTACTCAATTAATAGTAGCTAATGATGATAATATCAGAAATGATGTCATAACTGATAAAATAATTTCCTTGTAAAATCCTCAATCAACTGGCTTAATGAATTTCCTCCTTAAAGTGATTGTTTCCTTTTCTTTTTGAATTTACTGTAATGATTTGGATATACATCCAACTCCAAAAAACATCAAAGACAAGAGAACCATCTCTCACTACCCCCTTCCACTACTCCTTTCTGCCAGCAAATTCCCCATCTCTAAAATTTTGAGCCTCAAGATCTGACTTTATATATTGACATCACACACTATTTTACACTAGTTTTGCTTCCAAAGTAGCTCAAAGAATGTGGAAGAAGCTGACTCTTTGCCCTGTGATTTTTCCTCTTTGGTTTTAGCACAGGAAGCTGCTGGTCAGTGTCTCATCCCTCACTTGGCTTTACATTTGGTGTATTTAGGGAAGGGGGCAGATCCCCAACTCCTGGCTGGGAGGTGAAAAATTGGGTCCCATCCTGCAGGAGACCCACCAGCTGTTTGTAAGGAGATACTTGGCTGAGATTTGGAGATCATAATGGTGCACTTTGGTCTCCTGCAGTCTCACAGAAATGGAATTCTGAGGCCCCAGCAGGGTCCACTGTAGTTTTTCTCTGAGTCACATCTTTTCTTTGTTTGAATTTCAAGGTTAAGAAAGTCAGGATTCAAGGATAACTATGAAAGATCAACTGGTAAATGTGTTCACCATGAAAGAAAAAGAAAGCCAAATGAATGTTAAAACCTTTTTTTGAAGCAGGACAGAAACAACGCTTTTGATCCTTTATCATGGAACAACAAAAACGTTCTCATGATCTACATGTGTTCAGAGCATTCCTAGATTCCTGTATGTGCATGTGGGTGTCCATATGTCTATGCACAGACACACATGGTCAGATTGACACACACTTCCTTTTCTCTAAAAGCTGTATTTCTCCCCTCCCTAGTATTTCTTTTTCTATTTATTTCTTTTCTTTTTTCTTCTTCCATTTTTTTGATATTTCAAAGCTGGCAGTTCAGGAAATGGCTGGAACTGCCACATCTCTGTTCTTGCTAAAGAAATCAATGCTAATCCTATTACTGGCAGTTATCACCTATCCCAGAACTCACAGCTAAAAGAAAAAAAAACACACTGAGATGTCAAAGTAAGAAAAAAAGGGCTGGGAAGGAGGGGGGCGCCCTTCATTCACTTTCAAATACTGATTGTTTTTTCTCTCTCTTCTTTTTTGATCATCTTTTTTTTTCTCATGTTAACAGACAGACCAAACTACAAAATATCTGTGCTTATACATTACTGGTCTGATTTAAAACCACATAAGTCAGAGAAGGGCCTCTAATTTAGATTTATCTTTCTCTAGCATGCCTTGACAAAGCACTGATAAAGAATATTTATCATGGCTCTTGGTTTTATTAATAACAATAATAATGACACATACCATTTAATGGTCATGGCAGGCACTGTGCTAGGTGCTGTCTGTAGACTGTCTTATGTAATACAATATGGCTGTGAGCTAGGAATGATCAGCATTTCCAGTTTAGAGCTTTATAGACTAAAACATGAGGTTTCTCATTTGTGGAGAGTCACATGGGTGGGAAGAGGTGGAGTGTGGTTCTGCACCCAGACCTGTGAGTACAGTATGGTACTCAGGCTCTTCACATGGTCCTCCTCCACCTCTGCCCTTCCTTGGCAGGGTAGCTTTGGAAGTGACAGGGAAACATTTAAAATTGGGAATTTGCTGTTTCTGAGCTTTCAGGAAGTTTTTTAGAAACTCAAACCAGCTTGATACCTTTGTGTTCCTCCCTTCTAACAATAAAGGCCATTTTCACATATGCATCTCTCATTCCCGCCTTTGGGATCCAGTGCATCATAAGATAGACACAGCTATATATGCTTGGGAATCTTTATAAAATAACATGAAGGATCTAATTTAACTGGATGAACAGACCAGAGTCCTTAAATTGACAACCTACGCATGTTCCTAGTTGGAGGCTTAAACTTGGAGTAGCAAAGTTAGAGGCAATTAGAACAGTGTGGATATCACCTGTGAGCTTATTAGCAACGTAGAATCAAAATCTGCATTTTCAAAAGATTCTTCAGGTGATTTGTATGCACATTTAAGTTTGAGAAGCATTGGTCTATGATATTCTCTGTCTTGTTGAAGAAAATATCCCTAATGTTAGGACCCTGTTCTTTCCCCTGTGCCCTGCACCCAGCACTATATTTGGTATACAATGGGGGCTCAAAATTGTTCAAGGAATAAATGAACTGCCTACTTTGCCAATGGATGGGGAAGAAGAACTCATGCGAGCTGCTCACATTCAGAAACTGTGATAACACTGGTGCAAGAGTAACTGAGGAGGAGGAGCACACACTTCATTCTGTCACCAGGAGTACTCGTAGCTCTATGCTAACTTGTTCGAATCTGGTGTCCTGAGATATTCATTGCTTCATCAGTCCATTAATCAATTCATTTATGTGTATTGAGTTGCCAGGAACTGTACTGAGCATGTGACCATAAGAGAAGGCAGGAATACTTTACGACATATGGAGAAAGTGGCATTTGCTTCTTTAGGGGAGAGGATGGAGAAGTAACTTGTTTTCTGGATTGTTAAATGTCTTGTGCCAATAGGAAGGATTGTTCTGGGCTGAATTCCTGCTTCCCACAGACTATTTTCCCCCAAGATAAGAATGAATAATTATAATAAAAGTTGCCAGGAACTATATTAAATGCTTGACATAAATTATCCAATTCAATCCTCATATACCATATTGCCATTTTACAAATGTGGATATTCAAATCTAGGAAAAGAGTAAATGGCAGAACCAGAATCTGAACACATATTTTTCTCATTCTGGAGCTCATGTTTCTAACCACTGTCTAATTCTGGCATCCAAGTTACTAATATATTTCATATTATTCTTGGTTTCTCCTAAAACAGGGATAAAAATATTAATGTATAACAAGGACAAAAATGATTACTATATCAATTCTTGCAATCTCCCCTTCTGCCTTTTGCTTCTGAGAAGAAAGGATTTTCTTCTTTGTTGTACAGAATCCAGGTAAAAAAAAGGTAAAGCAAAAGATCCTTTTAAATTAAAGAAATCAGAGAAGCTAGAGAGAAAGCATAATAAGGAGCTGAAAGAGAGCATAGTTTGAGAGAGAGAAAGAGATACATAGATTGTAGATATTGGCCAAATGATATTAGTGAACATGTTTAAGGGAATAGGAAAGAAAGAAATATTTAAGGACCAGCTGTGTCCTATGTGGAGGGCACTGAGAGAGGCAGTCTTAGAGAGAAAACTTTAAAATTATTTTACTTTAATTAAATAGCACATTTTCCTTTGACTTTTTTTGAGACACCTAGCAAAAATTAAAATAGTTTGTATAATACAAAGAATGAACCACATGGGGCCATGGAATTTATTCAGGTTCTGTTCCTAATTATTTATTATAAATTTGCTATTGCTGATTTAGATAGTTTAATACGTAATAGGCATGGACTATAGGTGAGGCCTCTGTGAGCTCTGCTGGTGGTACTAAAATATTTTATTCTTTTATGTTTTATTTGTGATCTGTAATTGCTTTAGGGCAAAATATTTTAATGTTTAATCTAATTTATTTTATATTACAAAATTTTCTTAAGAGTTTGAGTGCAGAAAACAACAAACTGCCCAATAGGACATTTAACTTTAGCTTCTTCTGCCCAGCTACACTGATTTTAGATGTCCACCACCTCACCCACAACATGATAGAGTAGAGAGAACTTTGCACTGGGAGTCAGGGGCAGGAGAAAATGAGCCGGAGCCCACAAGGCCAATCATTATCACATTTCCTCACACAATCTGGAATTGCTGCCTTACTCGGTTCCCTTAATTTTTAAAAACCAAATAAGAAGGCATTTATCATACCAGTGTTAAATGCATATGATTGCCTTCATGGGGAAGATCTAATTCTCAGGACGGAGAGGTAGGAAATGCTGTTAAGTGTGACAAGCCCAAAGGCCATGCTGATCACTGTGATGCATTTGATTTAATCCTGGATGTTGGGGGACTTAGGAAGCTCAGCTCAGCTGATGGCCCATGCTCTCCCAGCAGCTTATGAAATGCTAATACAGTTAGCAACTTTGGATGATCTCATCTCCGTCCAGAGTGCAGAGAAGACCTAGGCTGTGATATCTTCATCATCCCAACAATCATACCAGCTGAGATTTACACAGTTTCAAAATTACCAGTATGGACCATTACCACCACCACCACTACCAAAACCAAAAGAGTAGTATTTTTTAAAGATTAGGTACTATTCAGTTCCTTGTCATCTTTTACTTTCTTTCACTATCAAAACAGCTTCTATTTTCTTGTCTTCAGTCTTCAGCTGTCTCACCTTTCCACTCTATTTCTCCCTTTTATACTAATATCAGAATGCAAATGGCACGAAAATAACAACAAATCTTACCTTTGTTTTAAACCTTCTATGGCTCCCTAATGCCTACACAATAAAAAGCCACAATTCTTTGAAAGGAATTAATGGGTCTTTGTACCCTGCCCCCAACTTCCCTTCCATTCAACAAAAACAACAAACCGCTGGCTGTGCTCTCCTGTAGGTGGTGGTTAGTCTTACAAATTCTAAATTGGGGCAGTAACAAGAGCAGACCTGGGGTTTAGGGGGAGCACTCTGTTGGCCAGAGTAGAAGGTAGACTGGAGGGGAAAGTAGAGATAAGGAGTAGTTAGGGAGAAACTGGTGAAATAGCCTAGTTGAGAGAGACCTGGGGCTTCCTTTTCTATAGCTGGAGCCCTTAGGGTGCTGGGAAACTTACAGATCGATCTGGCTCATGAAATCTGAGAGACTCATATAATTTTTCTTGGCTAGATATCACAGGCACTAAGGCACGGATGTCTCCAACCTGGCTTTGTAAAGGTAAGTCTAAACCAGGCTTATACAAGAAAGCAAGACTCCTCCTGGGGTTAGCCCCTTCTCGACACTGTAACAACCCTTGAAATATGGTAGAAGATGGAGTACCATTATAAGAAATGACAGGAGAAGTTTGTTCCCTAATGTGACATTCACCTTTCAACTTGGAAGAACCCTCCTATCTGCTCCTTGTGAGGTATTGGCACCTTATGACACTTCACCCACACCAAGTACCAACTTTCATTAGACATCTCGATTCCAGTGGCAAAACTTGTTTCCTTTACCTTATCAACAGGGCAGGCGAATAACAACATTATATAATGGGCTCTCATTCAACCAGGGGTAGGGAGGAGACAAAATATTTTAAGGAAAAATGTATTAGAGGTTATCACACGGTGGCTCAGTCTAATAGAAAATGAAATTGATGAGGACTGAAGCGTTTGAGAAAAGAGGAAGAAAGAACTACTAACCAGAGCAACTTGATCCTATACTCCCACTGCTTAGCAGCCTTAATTGCAGTTGGTTTCTAGTTTGGCCAACTGGATTATGCCATTACCATTGTATGAAATTCAGGAAGAAGAATGTCTTGGAAAAAGAATGGTTGGTTTTTGGACAAGTTGAACTGAAGCGCCTCTAGGCCAGTGGTTTCAATGTGTGGTCCTCAGACCGGCATCATCATCACCTGGAAATGTAGTAAAACTTCAGATTCTCAGGCTCCACCCTAAATCTACTCAATCATAAACTGTGGAGGTGGGAACCAGCAATCAGGATTTTAATATGCCCTCCAGGTGATTGTGGTGAATGCTAAAAATTGATAACTCTGCTCTAGGACATTTAAGTGGAGCTGAACATCAGGTAGTGGGTGAGTCCAAAGCTTGGGAGAAGAGAAGACTGAGTGTACAGATTTGAGAGTCATCAGTGTGTTGCAGTTGAAGTGGGGTCTGGAGCTTCATTTGGAAGAACAGTGCAGGATTAAAAGGGAGGGCTTTTCATTCTGCACGGAAGAATGGTATCTGATATAGGATGTAAGTTACTATGTCCATCTTTGTAGAGTTCTGTATTCCTTTCCTTTTCTTCTTCTTCTTTTTTTTCCAATGGGCATATATGATTTTTAAATCAGAATGCCCTTTTCATGAAATTTTTTGAGGCAGCAAAGGAGAGAGAATGCCACAGGGTGAAATCTTGAGGCAGAGGCAGGGTCAAGACAAAAATGTTTTTGAATGGGGCAGACGAAAACATGTTTAGACAGAGGCCTTATATACCTTATTTAAACTTTTCAACAATCCTATGAAGTAGTTATTATTTTCCCCATGATAAAGCTGAGGATCAGAATGGGTAAGTCATTTGTCTATCACACATAGGTAGAGCCAGGATTTTGCCTCAGAGTGTCTGATACCAAGCTCTTGTGCCTGCCACAAAGCAAAGCAGTCTGCTGCATTCTGCTTCTGCTCCCTGAGATAGAGAGTTAACAGTAATGACCCCCTGTGAATCACATCTGCTGGCATCTGGACTTTTGTGAAGTCCCCTCCCGCTCCCACATTGACTCTGGTCTTGGCTATGTGGATTGCTTTGGCCAGTAGACATTACCAAATGTGATGCAGGCAGAGGCTTGAAAAAGGTTTGAAAAAGCACTCACTCAGTGGAGCTTCCCTTCTCTCCATTACTGTGGGGTGGGTGGGTGAAAGGAAGGCTTGTGGACTTTGTTTCTTGGATACTCTTCCAGTAGGAAACCAATTTACCTGTGGCTCTCAAAATTACCAATCACACATTCCCAAGGGTACCTCAAAATTTCTCAAGATTCTTACTCAGCCTCCTAAGCTTTTCTAAATACAGATGAGTATGGGTAGTTCAGTCATGACTTTTTTGTATCTACTTTTTCTTACAAAGGAAAGACCTACACAATTACAAAATATGCTCAGTAGATTCTAGTTATGATTGCCATACTTTATTAAATTAAGGAGAGTAAAATTAAATGTGGGCAGACTTGAAATTCTGATAAATTCTTCTCAAACAAAATACCTAAACTTTTTCCATGAAATATAATAAAAAGCCCTTCAAATACACATTTTAGATTAAAACAAAGTAAAACAAAATTCCATAGGCCAAAAATTAAAAAGAAAAACATATGAAGAGATGGACATTATATGGGAGTAACTCTTCGGGCCTACGCAGGGTGGAGAATCACAGCTGAGAAGTTGCAAAGAGGTGGGGCCCTCAAAATGCCACCTGGTTTGCCAAACAGAAGACTAGAAAGAAAGAACACTTTTCATATTAAAGTGAGACAACCAGGAAGCCTGTTAATTTTGACCTAAGCTCTAGGTAGGAAAAAGTCTCCCTTAAGCATTTGTAGCTATCAGTGAACATGTAATTGTTGTTTGAAGCCACCACAGTTTGGGATGGGTTTGGGGTTCAAATTTGTACTTCTTGCATGGTTCAGGAAACCTCAAATTGGTAAATTAGCCTAAAGTGTTTCTGGATTGGCACATTATTATCCTAACATTGCGATGATACACAGAATTATAACTGTGAAAGCATCATGCAAATATATAAACACACATAATTTTCTTATCCCAGGAAATTTGGAATACAGAATTTCGCTTTACTTTTTTGAATCTGTGATTCAGCTTGCTGTGTGATCTTTAGCAAGGCTTTACTCCTCCCCAGGCCTTTGCTTCTTCGTCAGATAAAGCAGGGGACATTTTTAGACCTAGCTTCCCAGGGTTCTATGATTCTATGGAATTATTAGTTCATGAATGTATGAAATAGTACTGCAAGGTCTGGGGTCTAGGGGAGCTTTGTGAATTTATTTTTTACAGAGCAATTTCTGTGCCTGATGCACAGTCACAGAAATAAAGTAGCATGTCTCACAACTCAAAATTAGGTACCACTCTAATTTACAACTCCTGGCCAAAGGTTCTTTTTATTACATAACTTAATTTCATGACAATGCAAGTTGAGTGCAGACTAGGGGCAGAAGATAACCTAGTGTCCCCCAAACCAGCAAGGTAACTGTTGTAGAAAGGAAGAAAAGCTGAAAACCGTTACTGAAGATGGACTAGGATCCACAAATGTGATTTCATTTAATCTCCCTGATCACTTTGCTTTTATCTGCATTTTGAAAATGGAGCCCTGAGGGGTTAACTACCTTGTGCAAAGTAATAGAGCCTATACTAACTCAGATATGCTAGAGTCTTAAGCTACTTGCTTTCTTATAGTGCCACCATCTATAAGTGAGATAAAGGTGAACTAGATTAGGCTGATGGTGGTTCTGAGAGGGGTGATGGGAGGTGAAACATAAATGCTGTTTCAAAGAAATGAAAGCATTTTTCCAAATTTTGAAGTCAACTTTGTAATCTTTCATGGTTTGAGTGCCAGCACTCCAGGCTTTGGAATGCGAAATGCTGGGATTTCCATCTTGGCTACCCCTTATAACAGTGACACTCTGGGGGAAATTATCTAGCCCTCTAAGGCTCAGTTTCCCCATCTATCAGTTGTCCATCCCTCAGTATCACAAGGATTTGAGATAATGCTTTTAAAGCCCCAAATACTGTGGACATCATAAAGTAGATATTTACCATGTGAATCTATCTATCTGTCTATCTAGTTATATATTTTTAATATGTAACTCAGAAAATGATTAATGCTTAAATATGATCTCTTTGAATATATTTCAAATGTTTCTCTATATTGCTCTGAACTGCCTCAAATTATCAGCCCTGTTGTGGTGGAGCTACTTATCTTTGCAGAATCAGAGAAAATACCTTCAAAATGCTGACATGGGAAAGGTCAGAGATAGCAAGTGAGGAATTTCAAAGATAGTACTATCCTTCCCTTTCCTCTGCCAGACTCTGTTTTCAGCTGGTTCAGAGTAATTTATACCTCTGCTTCAGTTAAAGTATGTGGCATCATTTAATAGATACTACAAATATAACACCAATTTTACTGTAACCTAATTATAGAATGACAAGGGATAAATCTAGAAGATACATATAGTATACAATGAGAAAGTGTGCTTCACTTATATAAGAACCACTCATAAAGAAACATTATGCTGAAAGAGAGGAATAGCTGAAGTTGTAACTCATGCAGATTTATGTATAAATTATACTGAGGACTCCTAGGGTATCTGTGACTTAATCAGTTGCCCATTAACATATTGTAGGGTAAATGTAGATCTATAATTATTGCACGCTGCTAAAACCACCTTTATTTTCATTTAAAATTCTGATTAAATGATCTGTGGTATATGTTTGGAGACCTCTTCAACCTTTTGAATTGAGGAGATATATATATATATATATATATACACACACACACACACACACGAAGGAAATACTGATTCAAGTAAATAAATAAAAGTGCAATATTCTGAAACTGTTAATGGAGCTTGAACAAATCCAAAAAATAGCCACAGCTTAAAATCAAGGGACCATAATTACATAAAACATTAAATAAAGAAGCAAAGGATCACAATGAAACAGAACTCCTATACTTTAGAAAGGTTTATTTTGAAATAACCCCAAATTCCAAACCTGAAACACAGAAAATCATGATCGTCAACCAACATTTATTGAGTACTACAGTAGGTATGCTGAACTTTGAATAATTGAATTGCACATTTAAAAAATAATCTGTCTTTTATGACAGAAATCAGGCAGTTTCTGGCATAATTTGACAGCAATGTACTGCCTTCTGCCTTTCTCTGTCAGCATGGTGTGAGACAATGCAATTAAAATCTAGTAGTGATTTGTTTTGACTGGTGAGATTTTCTCTTTTCTTTCTCATGTAGAACACATATTTATTCACACATTAAGTCTTATTATTAAAGAAATATAGTACATATTTTAAGTAAGTTTTTATTATTAGTGCCAATGGAGATATGCTTTGAAGATAGGACCCTGATTTTAGAAGCACAATAACACCTAACATTCTGCCTGCTCTTCCTTCTTGTTCTCTGAAGCTACTTTAATTTTTCCCTTCCCTGAAGATAGCAACCAAGCTGTCCCAGACTAACAATGCCCCCTCATGGCAGCAGCCTAGCCCTGTGGGCTTTGCTTCCTACCTCTGCCTGTCCCTTCTCTATGGCCAGCTGTGGTTAACTGTGGACAGTTTAGCCTCAGGCAATTTCTTTTCCGCATGTACTAACATACTTTCTATAATCATGAACCATACTCCTGCATCCCAGCTCCAACTATGCATACATATTTCCTTCATTTCTTTTCCAATTATTGCACAGTAATGTAAATATTAAGACCTTCTCTCTTACCTCGTCTCTTTCTTTTCATAGTTTGTTCAAAATAACCCCAAAGAGAAACTTCTATCCAAGATAAGAAAGTATTAATACAATTAGATACAAAAATATGAATATTTAAGCTTTCAAAATTAACCCATATTTTGCCTTTAGAATCTTCACCTCTATCTTTATATCCTTCTCTTATAAAATGCACTTCTGTGTCAAAATTCAAGAGGTAAGTCCTTAATTATCTTTGAACTATGTTTTTTACAACAAATACACAGCTCTGTACACTACAATTGCAAAAATATTGCTATATACTATTTTATTGTATGTTTTCTCATAGGGTAAACAATGGATAGATAATGGTAAAAAAAAAATCACAGATTATATATTTTTTCCCTCGGGGAGAAACACATTTACCAATTACTGCAACTTAGTTACTGGTAAACATTGGGAATACAACATCTTGAGGGTGGGAGCTATTCATTTTGATTCATGGGAAGCCTTTCTTTTAAATAATTCAATATAAAACAATCATATTTTTTTTCATCTTCAGGCAAAATTTTCTCTTCTCTGCCTCACTATTCAGTCCATTCTCTCAGAAGTATAATTTGAATGGATGATACATTTACATTCTACATATGTATGTGTATATATATTTATATATGTGTGTATGCTCACACACAAATATCTCCCTTTCATTGTTATCTCCCACACACCCACTTCCTTATCATTGCTCACCAGACATGTAACTATTCTTAGTTTCTTGTTTTTTCTTCTGGAATTTTAATAATAAATAAGCAAAGAGTAATACACTCACTTTCCTTATTAAAAATAAAAGGTGGCATATAATATATGCTGTTCTACACTTGATTTTTTTCATTTAAAATACATAAGCTAGAAATCTTTCATGATTACCTCAACATTTTATAGAATGCTTCCTCTTTCTTTTTGAGAACTACATAGCATTCCATTGAATGCCATATATATATATTTTTTCTTTTATTTCAGCATATTACAGAGGTACCAATGTTTAGGTTATATATATTGCCTTTGTCCCACCCGAGTCAGAGCTTCAAGGGTGTCCATCCCCTAGACAGTGCACACTGCACCCATTAGGTGTTAATGTACCCATCCCCTCCTCCCCCTTCTCACCTGCCCAATACCCAATGAATGTTACTACTATATGTGCACATAAGTGTTGATCAGTTAAGTCAGTTAATACCAATGTGATGGTGAGTACATGTGTTGCTTGTTTTGCCATTCCTGTGATACTTTACTTAGTAGAATGGGCTCTAACTCCATCCAGGATAATACAAGAGATGCTAGATCACTATTGTTTTTGTGTCTGAGCATATACATGAGTGGATTAAAAAATGTGGTATGTATATACCATGAATGCCATATTTATTTAACCAGTTCCTTATTGATGGGTATGTATGCAGTATGCAATCTTTTGCTATTACAAGAAAAGTTGCAGAGAACAACCTAGTACATTCATATTTGTGTACAAGTTAGAAATCTTGTACACAAATCCTCAGAAGTGGAATTGCTGGATCAAAGGGTCTATACATTTGTAAGTTTCATAGATAATAGCCAAAATGCCTTTCATAAGTGTTATTCTAATTTATATTTTCACCTATCATGTATAAGATTGCTCTCCCCACAGCCTTCCACATAGAATGTGGAATTTTGCCAATTTGATAAATGGAGCATGATATCTCAGTGTAGTTTTCATTTGTACAATTCTTATGAATAGAACTAAGCATCTTTTCACATGGTTAGGATCACCTGAATTCCTTTTTTGGGGACTGGCTGTTCTTATTCTTTGCCCATTTCTGTGTTAACGGTCTTTTTCTCATTGATTTCTAGGAGTACTTTACGCATTAGTAGCTTAGCTCTTTTATGTATTACAAATATTTTTGTAACATATTTTTACCAATTTTTTGTCTTTTTGTTTTATGATTTTTTTAATGCAGAAGTTTATTTTGATGGAGTGGATTTTTATTCACGCAGCCCCTTTTTAAATGGTTTCTGGATTTTTAAGGCTTAGTTAGGAAGTCATACTCACTCCAAGGTAATGGAGAAATTCTCCTGTATTTTCTTCTAGAACCTTTTTGTTTTCATTATTTTCATTTAAATAATTGATACATTTAGCATTTATCCTGGTATACATTGTGAGGTATAGATAAAACTTCATTTTTCTCTAGATGCTTACGCAGTTTGCCAAATATCATCTATTAAATATTCTATCTTTTCCTCCACTGAGATGCCACCTTTATCATATACTAAATTTCTGTGTATGCTTGGTCTGTAGTCTCTCTTCTGTGCCATCGGTTAGTCTGTTTATGCATGTACCATAGTATTAATTATTGAGGCTTTATTATATGTTTTAATGTCTGTTAAGGTTAATATGCCTTCCACTGCTTGTTTTATTCAGAATTTTCCTGGCTAATCTTGATTTCTTTTCCATATGAAGTTTAGAATCAACTGGCCTAGTTTAAAGAAATTGGCGTATTTATTGAGATGACATTAAAATTGTAAATCGAATTAGAGAGAATTAATGTCTTTATGATGCTGAGCATTCCCATCCATGAATATGTTATATCTTTTCATTTGTTCAAATCCTCTTTTGTATCCTTCATAATTCTTTCAAATTTTTTTCATATAGATCTTACACATTTCTATTTGTTTATTGGTAGATATTTACAGAAAATTGTAGAACCTGAAACAGTAATATGTTTAACTTCTCCTTTCCAAATTTTATAAATATCTCCTATACAATTACGTTGACCTCCAATACAACATTAATTGTACAATTGTACCTCCAGTATAATACTAAATAAAGGTGTTAGTACAGGGCATCCCTGGCTTTTCTGAATGTAAAAGGATAACTTTGGTGCAGTGGTTCTCAACATTGGTTGCACATTAGTATCACCTCAGAGCTTTTAAAAGTCTCCATCTCTGAACTGACTTCTGGAGGCAGGACCCAAGTGTCAGTATGGTTTAAAGCTTTCCAAGTGATTCCATGTGCAGTCAAGATTATGAACTAATGCTTTGATGTTTTTCTGCTTTAAGCATGGTGTTTACTTTTGAGCCGAAATAGATACGTCTTATTAGAAAACTAACATGATAAGTATATTATCCATATATTTAAGTTTTATTGAGATTTTTAAATAATAGTTCCTAGTTATGTCAAATATGAGAATTATATGATTTTTCTTCATGGATCTGTTAATATAATTAATTATATTACCACTATATTAATATAATGAATTATATGAATGGATTTCCTAATGTTGAACTATCCTTGCATTTCTTAAATAAAACTCACTTGGTATCAAAGTACTATTATTTTAATTTCATAGGTCAGATTGACATGCTGTTTATTTTGTGTGTGGGAAGTCATCAACAGGCTTGGCATAAATGTTATACTTTCATTATAAAAAGAATTTGGAACTTATCCTGTGATTTAAAATAGCCTGAATTGGTGTTGGAATGGATTTCTTCTTTAAAGTTTGGCTGAATTCCCCTGTGAAACCCCTGGGCCTGCTGCCTTTCTATGTGTGTTGGGGGTGAAGGTCAGGGTGTAGGGGGTTGGCTCTTTGACAGCTTTTTCTTTTTCTTCCCTAGAGATCAGTTAGTTTAGATTTTCTCTCTCATTTAGCACATTTTGGTAAATTGCATTTTCCTAAAAGTTAGCCATTTAATCCAGCCAGATTTTCTAATTAATTTTTGAAGAGTTAAATATTCTTTAAGATTCTTTTAATTTCCCTTGTTTTGCTATTTGTGTCCATTTTATAATTTCTTATTCCTACAATTATAATTTTTATCTTAATTAGGTCAGCCAGTAATTTAAAAATCGTTTTCTTTTATAATCAGCTTTTGTATTTATTAGTACTGCTTTCTTTTTATTGATTTCACACTCATCAATTTCTTCTTTTATCTTTATTTCTTTTTTCTTTTGGTTTATTTGTTATTCGTTTTTCTAACAGTGTGAATGAGATTCTGAGTCCATTTATTTTTCATCCTTTGAATTAATGCGTTAAAGGCTATCAATTTCCCTCTGAGACTGTTATCTCTTTACCAAAGGTTCTGAAATACAATGTTTTCATCATCATTGTTTTCCAAAAATTCTCCAGTTTGGGTTTGTGTTTCTTTTTTAATCCGAGACTTGAGTAACAGAGAGTTTAAAATTTTTCAGATAGAAATTACTTTCTGTTTTCAAATTTTATTTTTTAATTTCTAGTTTGTTGTATAGTGATCAGAAGATGTTTTCTATTCTTTTCCTACTTTTTGGAGATTATGAGATTTTCTTTGTGGCTTAATATACATTAACATATATGAGAATGTTCCATGGACACTTGAAAATAAGGTGTAATCTACTTTCAAGCTGTAGAATTTACTATAGATTAATTATGTCTACCTTATTGATTATGTTATGATCTTTGATATTTTTCCTTAATTTCCTTTTTTATCTTCCTAATATGTCGTGAACTGACAGAGCTGAATTAATATCTTCAATTACTAGCATATTTTTGAATATTGCTGCCAAAGTATTAACTAAAGGTTTTATCTTAATTGTGAATTGCATCCTTGGGCATTACAAAGTGCTTTTCTTTTTGACAGTTTAATGCTTTGCAGCATGAATTCTACCTAGTCTGATGTTTAGCTCAAGTCCTATGTTCTTTTTTTGTTTGTGATTTCTTAGTAAACCTTTACCCATTCTTTTGTTTTCAACTGTCTTAAATTACTTTGTTTTAGGAGTACCTCCTCTACACAGCCTAGAGTTAAGCTTTTTGTGATTCAATCTAAAGATTTTTTTTCTTCATTGAAGTATAATTTACATATCATGCCTTTACTCCATTTTAAGTGTACAATTAAATGATTATTAGTAAATTTACCAAATTGTACAGGTATTCACATAAATCAGTTTTAGAGGATTTTCTTCCCCCTATTGAGACCCCTAATTCTCATCCCCAAATACATTACAAGCATGCCCCTCCCCTCCACAGTGCTCACCACATCCCTCTGATGTGGGTCTACCTCCCACCCCCCGAATCCCTAGTGTACATCACCACCATTTGAGGACCATAGTGTTAATTGGTCAGGACCAATTTGATGGTGAGTACATGTGGGGCCCATTCTTCCAGTCTTGTGTCACCTCACTTCAAATAATGGGCTCAAGCTTAATCCAGGATAATATAAGTGGTGCTAGCTCACTGTTGTTTCTTAAAATTGAGTAATATTCCATTGTAAACTTATACCAAAATTTAATAATCCACTCATGAATTGATGGGCACTTGGGTTGTTTCCACGACCTAGCAATAGTGAATTGTGCTGGCATAAACATTCGGGTGCAGATGTCTTTATTATAGAATGTCTTATGCTCTTTTGGGTAGATGCCTAATA